>JAGFNQ010000313.1:105501-152867 GCA_024364735.1 Boesenbergia rotunda | reverse complement strand
TAATCGAAAGGTGTTGCCGAGGGCGTTCCAGGTCGGGGATCTCGTCTGGAAAAGAGTCAAGCCGATCGGGGATGTCAGCAAGCTGGAGCTGATGGGTATGGCTTGGCGGGTTTCCTAAGTGAATACTTGGTTGTCTTTGAGAGGCTTCTCTATGTCCATGGATTTAAAAATTAATCCGAATGGAGACCCGTCTCCCAAACGACTATTTCGTCATCGTATCGATCGATTTGAATTACAACTTAGCCGATCACAAAGATCATGCCTTCTAATTCGCTTAACCGACCGACCGCAGAAAAGACGACGAGTGGATCGCCGATTTTTGTGTTTATTATCGAGGTCCAATGATTAATTATCAACCATTAATTAAGCAATTAATTAAACAAGATAATTAATCAAAGCATCACATAAAATGATAAGACAAAAGCAAGGAGCCAAGAAAGAAATTTATACCTTCCTTTACCTCGTATTCTTCTACCTTATGTCCCTTCCCTCTTGGACGTCGTGTGGGCGACGAGCTACCAAGAACCGGAATCACCAAGGCGCTCCAAAGGATCTCTTCTTCTCGCCTAGCAAAACCCTAGCCTACCGCCGACCACCTTCCCTCCAATTCTTGCGTCGTCGGCCACAAGTGGCTTCCCAAACCCGCCGGCCACAAGAAGAGCTCTGAGGGGAAGATGAAGAAGATGAAGAAAAGAAAGAAGAGACTCTCTTGCCAACCCAACAAGCCGAAACTTCCCTTCGTCCTCTTGAGCTTGCGGCGCCGCCGGCCTTCACCTTGCGCCGCCTCCCACCAGCCGCCGTCCCTCTCTTCCTCCTCGCCGCACACCACAAAAGGGAGAGATGATCTCCCCCTTTGTCTAGTGGAAGGCTGCCACCAAGTGGATGAGAGGAAGAGAAGAAAAAGAAAGGAGATGGAAGAGCCCCTCCTTGTCGTGACCTAGGAGAGAGAAAGGGAGGAAGAGAGACTAGAGAAGGCTTGGGTTGTAGTGATCAATTGGATTAGCCTTGGTTTCTTGATCCCATGGGGTATATATAGGGCTAAGGTAGTGACCATGAGGAGGAGTTGGGTCTTGGCCCGCTAATGGATCTAAAACCGATCCATTAATGAAGATCCATTCCACTAAAGGATCTCCATTGAACTTCCTCACCAACCCCCATATTTTCATATGGGCTCCACCTATTATGAGTACATCCATCTCCCCGTATTTAAGATATCGAATGCTCGTCGATTAATTTAAATTAATGACAATTTTAATTAATCAACTTCTAACTCCTTGACTAGTACCACTCAACCTTATCATCATGTCGGATCAAATTCACCTGCAGGGTTTAACATGATAAACCTTATGAGCTCATCAAGGGGGCATCATCATTCTGACTCACCAGGATACGGATTCTGTCAATAATCAATGACACACCATATAATTAATATTATTTCTCAACTTACCGAGCCTATCGATTTAGCGGAATAAATCTCGCCCATTGGTAAATCAAAGAAATAAAATATTAACTATACGTGCCCGTTATTATATCGAGATTTAGAGATTATACTCCATAATAATCCGAGGTCCAATCCAATTATTAAGTTACTACAAATTGGATGACCTCTATTTTGATCCTGCTCAATATACATAAAGCATACTAGTGTAATTCTATGGTCAAGATAAACCACACCTAATTACACTACAACCATCCCGATGGTTTGTCCAATTTCATCTCGGTTGTGAGCCTTTACTTATACTCTGCAAGGGACTGATAACATGATTTTCTGTGCGTCACCACACACCATATTATCTACAATGTAAAGTATCAGACAGTTATGCACATACTAATATAAACATGCATCAGTGTTGATGTGATTCTTTTTCAAAATGTGGATGTCCATACAGAAAAGGCAAAGCTTTTAGTATACATCCTAACAGGAGCCTCAATGGGGAGGGCCCTTTAAGGATGTTCATAAGCTGGCCTCAGGAGCATACTACCTAGAGAATGAGCAAGGAAGAAAGCTCGATCGACCCTGGAGTGATATTTATCTCCAACCATATCGAGAGGCAGAGTGAGGGCCTGAGAGATAGTTGTACTTCGAAACCCTGTAAAGATAATGGAAGGATGTGGTTCTTGGTTAATCTGCAGACACTCCAGACTCTCACATCCATGCGAGTTATAAGCGGGCATGCTCCCATGCACCCCTAGACTTGGCTCCCAATCCGGACGCGTGGCGACTCATTCTCCCTGGAATCTATCGACCGAGTGTCCAAACTCTCGCCTTCGTGCGAGTTATAAGCAGGCATGCTCTCGCACACCCTTCGGCTCGGCTCCCAGTCCGGACGCATGGCGACCCGCGCTCCCTGGGTTCTACCCGACCGAGTGTCCAGACTCTCGCCTCCGTGCGAGTTATAAGCGGGCATGCTCCCGCGCACCCCTCGGCTCGGCTCCTAGTCCGGACGCGTGGCAACCCACGCTCCCTGGGTTATACCCGACCGAGTGTCTACACTCTCGCCTCCGTGCGAGTTATAAGGGGCACGCTCCGTGCACCCCTCGACTCGGCTCCCAGTCCGGACGCGTGGCGACCCACGCTCCCTGGGTTCTACCTGACCGAGTGTCCAGACTCTCACCTCCGTGCAAGTTATAAGCGGGCATGCTCTCGCGCACCCCCTTGGCTTGGCTCCCAGTCTGGACGTGTGGTGACCCACGCTCCTTGGGTTCTACCCGACCGAGTGTCCAGACTCTCGCCTCTGTGCGAGTTATAAGCGGGCATGCTCCTGCGCACCCCTCGGCTCGGCTCCCAGTCCGGACACGTGGCGACCCACGCTCCCTGGGTTCTACCCGACCGAGTGTCCAGACTCTCGCCTCCGTGAGAGTTATAAACGGGCATGCTCCGCGCACCCCTAGACTCGGCTCCCAGTCCGGACGGGTGGCGACTCATTCTCCATGGGTTCTACCCGACCGAGTGTCCAGACTCTCGCCTCCGTGCAAGTTATAAGCGGGCATGCTCCCGCGCACCCCTCGACTCCGTTCCCAGTCCGGACGCGTGGCGACCCACGCTCCCTGGGTTCTCACCGACTGAGTGTCCAGACTCTCGCCTCTGTGCGAGTTATAAGCGGACATGCTCCCGCGCACCCCTCGGCTCGTCTCCCAGTCCGGATGCGTAGCGACCCACGCTCCATGGGTTCTACCCGACTGAGTGTCCAGACTCTCACCTCCGTGCGAGTTATAAGCGGGCATGCTCCCACGCACCCCTCGGCTCGACTCCCAGTCCGGTCGCGTGGCGACCCACGCTCCCTGGGTTCTACCTGACCGAGTGTCCATACTCTCGCCTCCGTGCGAGTTATAAGCGGCATGCTCCAGCACACCCCTCGGCTCGGCTCTCAGTCCGGACGTGTGGCGACCACGCTCCCTAAGTTCTACTCGACCGAGTGTCCAGACTCTCGCCTCCGTGCGAGTTATAAGTGGGCATGCTCCCGCGACCCCTCGGCTCAGCTCCCAGTCTGGACGCGTGGCGACCCATGCTCCCTGGGTTCTACCCGACCGAGTGTCCAGACTCTCGCATCCATGCGAGTTATAAGCGGCATACTCTCGCGCACCCCTCGGCTCAGTTCCCAGTCCGGACGTGTGGCAATCCACGCTCCCTGGGTTCTACCCGACCGAGTGTCCAGACTCTCGCCTCCGTGTGAGTTATAAGCGGGCATGCTCCCGCACACCCTTCGGCTTGGCTCTCAGTCCGGACGCGTGGCGACCCACGCTCCTTGGGTTCTACTCGACCGAGTGTCTAGACTCTCCCCTCCGTGCGAGTTATAAGCGGGCATGCTCCCGCTCACCCCTTGGCTTGGCTCCCAATCTGGACGCGTGGTGACCCACGCTCCTTGGGTTCTACCCGATCGAGTGTCCAGACTCTCGCCTCCGTGCGAGTTATAAGCGAGCATGCTCCTGCGCACCCCTCGGCTAGGCTCCCAGTCCGGACACGTGGCGACCCACGCTCCCTGGGTTCTACCCGATCGAGTGTCCAAACTCTCGCCTCCGTGTGAGTTATAAGCGGGCATGCTCCTGCGCACCCCTAGACTCGGCTCCCAGTCCGGACGGGTGTCGACTCATTCTCCCTGGGTTCTACCCGACCGAGTGTTCAGACTCTCGCCTCAGTGCAAGTTATAAGTGGGCATGCTCCCACGCACCCCTCGGCTCGTTCCCAGTCCGGATGCGTGGCGGCCCATGCTCCCTGGGTTCTACCCGACCGAGTGTCCAGACACTCGCCTCCGTGTAGTTATAAGCAGGCATGCTCCCGCACACCTCTCGGCTCGTCTCCTAGTCCGGATGCGTGGCGATCCACGCTCCTTGGGTTCTACCCGACCGAGTGTCCAGACTCTTGCCTCCGTGCGAGTTATAAGCGGGCATGCTCCCATGCACCCCTCGGCTCGGCTCATAGTCCGGACGCGTGGTGGCCCACACTCCCTGGGATTTAGCCGATTGAGAATCCTAGCGCTAAGCCTGCTAAAGCAAGTAGCATTTTACTTAACTCGGCCCCCCCCAACCGGATGCGTCGCGACCCGCGCTCCCAGGGATCAAGCCAATCAAGTGCGCGAAATGGCTAAGTCCCACGAACGGGCAGATGATTTAGGGGCTAATCCCCAACCTTAAGCTATCCGAGAGTTCACATCATTCGGCCAAGTTAGTCGAGTTGACTGCGCAGAGGAAAGAAGAAAAAAGGGGTTCGAGTACGGGGTCCAAGTGATCGACACTTAGACTCAAAAATTAGCAAACACAGTTGACAAGACTTAAGTAAAAGGGGCGTTTCATTAAAAGTAATGACAATACAAAAGGAGGTCGAGCCTCTACAAGAAAAAAAAGGAGAAAATAGCAAAAAGTTGACCCTCACTTGAAGGGTCGGAAAACGTTCTCCATCCCCTGGGTTAACCCGACCAGCTTGACAGTGTTGGCCGGGAGGTCGGGCGGAAGATGCCCACCCTGCTTAAGCTGCTCAATGGTATTGGACAGCTGCCGCTTAAGCATGGGGCGAATCCTCCCCGACAGCTGCTCGCAGAAATCCCGGGAGTTGATGTACTCAACCCGCCGGGATTCCCATCGCGTAGCCTCGCCCACCTTATAGGCCCGAAGCTCCTCGAGCTCTGACTGGGCTGCCTCCCAGGTCGACCGCTGCTCGCGGAGTCGGCTCAGCTCTCAGTTTGGGCCTGGAGCTCGGCGTCCCGGTTGGCTAACTGGTTGGTTAGCGAACTGATCTCCTGCTCCTTGGCCTCCAGCATGGATTTCAAGGTTCTGGCAGATCGGGTCGTCTTGTGAAGCTTCGCCCGAGTCTTCTTCAGTTTCTTTTGCACTTGGTCCTTGAGTGCCCAGGCCTTGGCCTCCGTGTGCTCGACCTGGGAGACCCGACGAGAGCTTGACCGACCGCCGTATCAGCCGCGTTGATCTGAGCCCTGGAAGCCTCCAGTTGCTCTTCTGACTGGGCCAGTCGGTCCTGAAGACCAATGACCTCGGCCCTCAGCCCGTTGAGGGAGTCTTCGTCAGAAGTCAGCTGCGTGTGGTGGAGTCGAGCCTCCAAGTCCTCCACCCACCGCTCGGCTCGTAGGTGGGCCTTGGAGTGTGCCAGCATGGCCATCGACACGCTGTAGCACGAACCCCAGAGCTGCAAAACACAAAGATGCATTGTTAGTATGTAAGTAAGGAAAGCCTAAGAGGAAAAAACTGAAGTATACTTAGTCGACATACCTGAGTGGCCACCGACATGAAGGTATTGGCCCGAATGCTCGGGCCCCGGTAGTTGCACTCCCGGAGGCCCTGAAGAAAGTGGTCGGCAATGGGACCGTGTAAATGAACTTCTTAACTCCGCTCGGTGCCCACGCCACTTGGCATCTCCAGGCTTATCGTAGGGTCGGCAAGTGATGGCAACATGAGGTGCATGGGAGGATGCCCGAACTATTCCCTGGAGCGAGGAGAGCCCGAGTCCCCCTGGGACGCCCGGGTCAGGGACGGTTGAGGCGCGAAGGGCTCGGCAGGCTCGACCTTCTTCTTCTTCTTCTTTTGCCTCTTCTGAGGCCGACTGGTGGAGGCCTCAGCCATCTCGGTGGTCAGCGACACAAACTCAGATACCGGCTCCGGTGCTCATCTGCACCTGACAATGAGGGGTTGGTCATCAGCATCTTCGAGCTCGGGATCAACGATTGGCATGGTTACCGGATCGGAGGAAGGCGACAGGGACACCAGGGCTGGAGGAGAGGTCCCTCGTTGGGCTAGTTGTTCAGCCACCCAAACCTCCAGCTCGACATCGTCTAGGCCGAAGCCTTCCTCCAAAACCGCGGCCAGCATCATATCAGCAGCAGGAACAACAAAGGGTTAGTTAGGCATTAACAGACGAAAAGAGAAACAAGAAGCTTACTGAGTGAACCAGAGTGGTGGAAGGGTATAGGGCTAAGTCCGAACGCGTGAAGGATGTCCTCGCTCAGCAGACGAACGCCGTGGAAGTGTCGCCCCTGATTTTGGACAGGGCCGACAGATAGGTGGGAAGTGTTCGATAGTTTTTTGGTAAGGGGGAGGAGAAGGTAGATCAGAAATCCAAGCCATCGACCAGCTCGGGGTCGGGGTAGTGTTAATGAAGAAGAAGTGTTCCTTCCAACCCTTATTAGAGGTCGGAAGCTTCGCTAGGAATGAAGTTTTAGCTCGGGCTTGGAAAAAGAAATCACCCGACTCTTATTTTTTGGGATAGAAGAAGTAATAAAAGATATCGGGTTGAAGAGGGATCTTATAAAGAGAAAAGATAATGACTGACCCGCAGATCAGCCAGATGGCATTCGGGGCCAGCTGGGATAGGGGGATTTGAAAGAAGCGGCAAACGGAAGCAATGAAGGGGTGGATCGGGAAGCGCAGCCCGGCCTACAGATGGTCCCGAGAGATGGTTATGTAGTTGAGAGGGGAGGTCTCGGGTCGGTCAGTCGGGTCGGGTAGGCGAAGAGGGAAGTCGGAGGAGATGTGGTAATCAGGGCGGAATTGGTCGAGGTCATGGTGGTCGAGCTCGAACACCATGGTGGAATACCAAGGGTCCGAGTGAGAAGAAGAGGAATCCATGGAATGAGTGCAAGGCAGAAAACTAATCGAGTATAGAAGAAGGAGTTCACAGGAGACGATCACCGGGGAACGAGCACCACTAGACCTCACCGGAACCCTAGCAGAGCGAGTCTTGGCAGTAGGTCGGTGTCAAAGGTGAAAAATGATGGTAAAAAGGGGTGGGGTAAAGGCCTATTTATAGGGTAGACTAGCTGGCGTCATCCATCTGATGGCAAGCCCGACAAAAGGCGGGAAAAGATTGCAGCCATCCAATCCAGCCCATAGTAACTCCCAAGGCGGTGCTGCATACGTGCACCTCAGTCATTCGCCAAGTCTGGTGGCCGACACTTCATTACTCAGGAATCCAATAGCCCACAGACACGTGGCTCGGGCAATTAAGGCGACAAGTAAGGGAGAGGATACGAGGCAATTCGGCCTGGGTTAAGATGGGAAACGAAAAAGACATTTGATAAGATGTTCACTCGTTGGTCGGACCACTGGCTCGGGGCTGACTGTAGAGGTCGGCAGCAAGAGCAGACCACTCGGGTGCGCCAGCCTTGTGCAGGAACGATAGTCCAGTCAGTCGGTCTCGACACCTCCTTCGACTAGACTCGATGGGGAGACTAATGATCCCGGCATAGCTCACGGGTGGCTCGGTCGACCAGCCTGACATCACGTCAGGGTGATGAAGAGATAGGGGTCCCCGGGGGCCCGGTGAACTATAGGGCTCAAGCGAGCGATCGAGCCGATGTTGCTCAGCCTAGCTCGGCCTATTCAGGATCCTTGAAAGGCCGACCCTGACTCAGACACACCTGCCTCCAATAGATGCCCAACGGGCAAGTCGAAAAAGGCCCAACATGAGGAATCCTCGAGCCGGGGAACCCCGAGTCCCCAGCTGCCTGACCCTGAGATAAGCTAGGTGTGGCGGGGTTGTGCGCCTCCTAACTCGGTCACAATAACCGTAGAGCCAGACTCCACTCAGAGCCGTCGAACGACGCTTCCCGAAGAAGATGGTCATAACCCTCAGGAACGCCCACTCACTCTCTGACATCACACAAGCAGAAGTGGTATGGGGTCGGCGCGGAACTGACACACTTCAGGTCCAAATCGCGGGTATCTCGCTGACACCATGATCCTCCTGCCATCCCGTAACACGACCACCTGCGTTCGCGTCAAGCCGAGCAGCGCTTGACGACGCACATCGGCGAGCCGGCAGTTCCCCTTTCCTTATTCGGGCATGCAACACCTTACCCTGCCACTACTGGCCACGCCCTTCCCTGCTCTCACTTACGACAGGAAGTGGCAGGCCGGGCAGAAGCTGCCGACTCCCTCGGCTATATAAGCCCCTCCGCTCCCCTTCGCACAGGTACGCGCAATAGTGTATTTTCACTGTTTCATTACTCTCTTGCTCTTCCACTATCGGGGACTGACTTGACTGTCGGAGGGTCTTGCCAGGGATTTTTCTCGGCGGGTTTGCTAACGGTCATTTTCTCGTAGATCGGAGCCAGCATCAGCAGATTGTGGTGCTCGGGAGACCACCTCGCTCTTGGGAGTCCACCTCACTTCGCGACAGGATTAGTCGGGATTGCACTTATCGAAGAAAAACTTCGGGAGATTACGTTTAAGATGATACAAATATGTACTTATACAACTAATAAACACTCTAAATATGAAATGTAAAACTATGACAAATGCCCATCTCAAACGAGAAGAGGAATACTAAAAAAAACTTAGTGAAACATAATAAAACAAGATGAAATTTATTCAAATATAAATAATAATATAGTAGGGGATATAACCTAGTCGATCTAACCTAATAAGTGAATACTTAATTATTATTATTGGTCTAATATTTTTTAAAATTCATAATCAAAATTGAATTGATTTAATTGAAAATCAAATCAAGTTAATCCAAATAACATATATTTTCTCTAAACAAATTTTATACTTCCAGATTGATCGAATTAAATTTCTCAATTAATTATTGATTATTTCAGTTGAATCAAAAGTTTGCTCCCTCCTAATTCTAATTTTATCGTTTTCCAAAAGATAATACGTTGACCTTGGGGCACTTATATCACTAAAAAAATCAGCGATTAGCAACGGACAATTAAATTGTCCGTCGCTATTAGCGACGGATATAAATTATCCGTTGCTAATATTGGGGTACAGGTCAAACCCCTAAAACTAGCGACAGAATTGGTCAAATCCGTTGCTAATAGCGACGGACAAGTTCTTTCCATCGCTAAATTAGGTTTAATTTGCGTCGTTCGCTCCCCCCCCCCCGCTACGACTGCACGTTCAGTGCTACCTTCTCGCTTCTCCGTCTAGTCTCCGTCGTCCCCGACCAACCCTCCTCCGGTGAACCCTCCTCCAGTCACAGGTACGCTACAAAAAGTTAGGTTTTCTGGCAGCCTTGTTTTCTCCTTCCGTGACCAACACATCTTCTTCCCCTGCGAAGAAGATGCCTTGTTCTTCCGGCAGGCGTGGCTAGGCACGGGCTGCGGCGGCCGCGCGCGGGCTGTCGCGGGTGCGCCGTAGCTGCTGCCGGCAGCCAAACCCTAGCTAATTAAAATTTTAAATTATTAATTAATTGATTAAGTAAATGATTAATTCCTTAAATAATTATGTTGGATATTTAATTAGGATAATTTTGTACCCTAATTAATTATGATTAGAATAGGATTAATATTTGTTTGATTATGCTTCTAATATGTTTTGTTTGATTAATTAGAATAATTTTATTTGATTATGCCTCTAATATGTCTTCTTTGATTAATTAGAATAATTATGTAGGATGTTTAATTATGATAATTTTTTTATCATAATTAATTATCATTAGTATATGATTAATATTTATTTGATTATGCTTCTAATATTTTTTTGTTTGATTAATTATAATGATTTTATTTGATTATGCCTCTAATATGTCTTATTTGATTAATTAGAATAATTTTGTTTGATTAATCAGAAATAAAGTTGGATAATTTAGATTGTTATTTGTGGTTGATAATGGATTGTTATTTGTGGTTGATAATTCAAATACAATGTATACGAACAAGACATGAATGTATAATATGTTAGATAATGGATTTATCTGTGAAGAATTTTTTGCTGGAGTGGAAGAATTTGTGAACTTTGCAAAGTGTCATCTTGAGTGTTTGAATGACACCGAGTTAAAGTGTCCATGTAATCAACGTAGATGTAGAAATACAACTTTCCGTGATGAGGATACAGTGAAAACTCATATATGTAAGTATGAGTTTATTGCAGATTATTACAACTGGTATTGTCATGGAGAGCCGTATGCATTTGAATCTGTTGGACCTTCTGTCGCTTCTGTTGGTGCAAGATGTATCAGTGATATCCTCCTCTAGGTGTTTCAATATTTGACAATATGCTTAAGTCAGTGATACATTGAATAAAGGAAGGGTTAGTCAAGAAAAGTATAACAAAGTGAACCAAAGTCCTAGTTAACCTAGGCACAAAGTCCTAGTTCTAAGAATTGGGCACTAAGACTTGGCGAGTGAAGTTGGGCACTAAGACTTGGTGAGTGAAGCTGGGCACGAAGACCTGGTGAGTGGAATTGGGCACGAAGTCCTGGCCAAGGGTTGGGCATCGAAGACCTGGTTCGAGGAATTGGGCACGAAGTCCTGGCCGAGGGTTGGGCACTGAAGTCCTGGTTTGGGCACGCAGTCTTGGTCCGAGGGATTGAGCAACTTAGCTGAGCTATGACTAAGGACATAAGTAGAGACGGGTCCAGATTCGGAAGTCTCGAGATCCGAGAGTATCGAAGGCTAAGTAAAAGTCCACCCGAATGGACTAAGTGGCAACCGTCTCCTGAGAGGAGTAGGTGAAAGGCACGTTCCCGGGGGTGGGAACTTGCGTTGGTTCGACCTAGGATTTCGTGGAAATCCGAAGTCAGAACCATCTCGTTAAAGCTAAGATTGTGTGTGTATTTGCTTTGTATTTATGTATCTTGCAGGTACCTAGAATGGAAGACAAAGCAGACAAAACAACACACAAAGCGGCTGGAAGACTAGCTGCTAGGCGCCCCCATTAAAGGAGGCACCCTAGAGGAGCTAGGCACCCCCATCAACTGGAGCGCCTCAATGGAAGGAGGCAAACCAGGTCTTCATTCAGGTGCCCCCTATGTTACAGGCGCACTGGTTGAAAGCTGTATCTGTTGCTGCGAGTTCGAAGCAGATATAAGCTTTGACTGGGTTCAATGAGCCGCCTGGGAGGTCCAGGGCGCCTTGGTCAAGAGTGTTATCTGCTGCGGCGAGTTTGGCGCGGAGATAAACTTTGACCAAGTCCTTTGAGGCGCCCCAGTGATCACAGACGCCCTAATGAAGCCTATAAAAGGGGCTTCGATGCCAAGGCTCAGAACACAACCTTCTGAAATGATTATAAGCTTCCCAAGTGACGACAAAGCGCTAACGACGAAGCTCTGCGACCAGGAGGCTCCAGGAGGAAGTGTGTGGCACTTCGGAGGTCCAGATCGGCCGAGTTTCAATCTATTTATTCGGTTTGAGTTTACATTCTGCATTTTCATTTTATCTATCTTTTTTTTGTAACTCTTGCACTGTAAGACGGGTTTCTCTGCCTCCGGAAAGTCCGGAAAGGAGACCATTAGTGGACGGGCATTCCTGTGCTTAGGCTTTGGATGTATTGACCCTGGGTGGTTGGGAACCAAGTAAAATCTCGTGTGCATTCTGAGTTGTGTCGTCCTTTATTTTTCTGCTTTATTTTCCGCTGTGCTACTAACGCTCTGTTTAGAACAAATTTCGAAAGTAAGACGAATTTCTGCGAGAAGATTTCATAGTCGATATACACTACAAAAATAACAAGGTTTTGCGACGGACAATTATAATTGTCTGTCGCAAATGGCGACGGATATATAGTATCCGTCGCCAAAGTTGCGTGGCAAGTTAAACCCCTAATTTAGCGACGGACATGGTCAAAGTCCGTCGCTATTGCGACGGATATTTTTAAATCATCCGTCGCTAATGTTAGACGACGAGTCAAACCCCTCAATTCAGCGACGGATTGGTCAATCCGTCGCTAATTTTGCGACGGACAAGTTAGTCCGTCGCAAAATTACTTAAAAAAGGGCGACGCCCCCTTCCCCCGCGGCCACGCAAACCCTAGCGACCGACTCCTCCGGCGATTCTCCTCAGGCGAACTCTCCTCCGATCCCAGGTACGCGAGTTAGCTCCATTTGCCGTATATTATCATTTTTTTTGTGATCACGCGTCGACGTTGTCTTCTCCGGCCAGCCACCCCTCTTGGCACGGGCGCGCGCGGTCTCCGGCGGCCGCGCGCGGTCTCCGGCGGCCGCGCGCGTCCTCCCGCAGTTTCGTGCCGCCTGCTGGTGGTCGCGGCCCAGTGCGGCCGGGCGGCGCCTGTTGCTGCCGGCCGACGGGCCTGCGGCCGGCCGCCGTCCCCTACTGTGGGATGATTGAAAAAAAAATTTAATTAATTAATTAATTGAATTAATTAGAATTAATTAATTCAATTAGATTAATTACTTGAATTCAGTTAATTAATTAGTTAATTATCATTTAAATATTTTAGATAATAAGTTTCTTTGTTAAACCATTAAATGTGTAATTAATTGATCAAATATTTTATTTAATTTAGTTTAATTGTTTGATTAATTTGATTATTAAGATGATTAATTGTTTGATTAGTGTAATTATTTTGAAATTTTTTTTCATTACTTGTTTTATTAATTAGATCTTGTTTGATTAGTTTTAGATTAATCAAATTATATCATGTTTGATTAATAAGATTTATTTTTTTAGAATACCATTAATATCACATTTTAATATGTGTGGTTTGATTAAATTGTCTTATCTGAATTCAGATACAATGTATCCGAACAAGGCATGAATGTATAATAGGTTAGACAATGGATTTATCCGTGACGAATTTTTTGCTGGAGTGGAAGAATTTGTTAACTTTGCAAAGTGTCATCCTGAGTGTTTGAATGGCACAGAGTTGAAGTGTCCATGTAATCAACGCAAATGTAGAAATACAACTTTCCGTGATGAAGATACAGTGAAAACTCATATCGGCAGGTATGAGTTTGTTCCAGATTATTATAACTGGTATTGTCATGGAGAGCCGTATGTATATGAATTTGGTGGACCTTCCGTTGCATCATCATCAAACTCAATTGGACCAGAAACATCATATAACCCTGCTGATGCAATGCAATCAATGGTTTACGATGCAATGAATGCTTTTGATCAACCAAATGTAGAACAAGTATCTACTTCTGATGTTCAGAAAATATATGACATGTTAAAGGCTAGTGAAAGAGAATTATGGGAAGATATTCCTTTTGGTCATTCTCAATTATCTGCTACTGCAAGATTATTGAATATGAAGGCAGAACATCATTTCTCAGAACGATGTTATGATGACATATGTCAACTTATGTCAGAGTTGCTTCCAACTGATAACTGCATGACTGATAGTTTCTACAACACTAAAAAACTAATCAGAGATTTGGGTTTGCCAGTTGAGAAGATACATTGTTGTGTCAATAATTGCATGATCTTTTGGAACCAAGATAGTGAATTGATGGAATGCAAAATCTGCAACCATCCCCGTTACAAGCATGGTGTTCGCATGGTAAATCAGAAGAAGAAGAAAAATATTCCTTACAAAGTCATGTATTATTTTCTTTTGACTGCTAGACTCCAACGTTTGTATGCATCAGCAGCAATAGCGAGTCATATGATTTGGCATCAAAACCATAGACATGATGGAGACATTATGTGTCATCCTTGTGATTCCCCTGCATGGAAACATTTAGATTCAACATTTTCTTCCTTTGCTATGGAACCACGTAATATCAGACTTGGACTTTCTGCAGATGGATTTCATCCATTTGGAAGTTATGGACAACAATATTCATCGTGGCCTGTTATCTTAACACCATACAACTTACCACCATGGATGTGCATGAAAGATGAATTTATGTTTCTTACTGTTTTAATTCCAGGTCCTCAAAATCCAAAAGGACACATAGATGTTTTTTTGCAACCTTTGATAGCTGAGCTGAATTATTTATGGAATATAGGTTCAGAGACGTATGACATTGCTACAAAGTCAAACTTTTTAATGCATGCAGCATTGTTATGGACTATTAGTGATTTTCCTGCTTACTCAATGTTATCAGGATGGAGCACAGCTGGAAAGTTAGCATGTCCACATTGTATGAGTCAGTCAGATGCATTTTCTTTGCCATGCAGTGGCAAGATTTCATGGTTTGATAATCATCGGAAATTTTTACCTCTTGATCATCCGTTCAGAAGAAATAAGAAATATTTCAAAAGGAATGAAGTAGTTAGGAAGCTACCTCTATTTGGGATGTTAGGCGAAGAATTGTTAAATGAAATTGATAGTTATGGATTTCTACCAGTATATCAGGATGGATCAGATGATATCAACAAATATATTGTTAGAGTCAACAAATGTGGTTGGAGGAAAAGAAGTATTTTTTGGGAGCTTCCATATTGGAAATATTTACTCATTCGTCATAATTTGGATGTGATGCATATTGAGAAAAATTTCTTTGATAACATCATTAATACTGTCTTAAATGTGCATGGGAAAACAAAAGATACAACAAAATCTCGTGAAGAATTGAAACAATTAGTTAGCAGGCCTGAGTTGCATCAGAATGAAACAACTGGTAAATATCCCAAGGCTTGTTATACATTGGACAAAGAAAGTAAGCAAGCATTATGTTCTTGGTTGAAAAACATAAAATTCCCAGATGGATATGCCTCTAATATGTCTCATTGTGTGGATACCAATAGATCTAAAATGGTTGGAATAAAGAGTCATGATTGTCATGTGTTCATGCAAAGATTAATTCCAATAGCTTTCCAAGAATTACTTCCAAATAATGTTTGGCAAGCACTTACAGAATTAAGCCTTTTTTTCAAAAATCTGACTTCCAGAGTTGCTACGGCAGCAGATATGTTACGCCTTCAGACAGAGATTCCTTTAATACTATGTAAGCTTGAGCGAATATTTCCACCAAGCTTTTTTGATTCAATGGAGCATTTGCCTATTCATTTACCTAGTGAGGCACAGGTTGGTGGTCCTGTACAATACAGATGGATGTATCCCTTTGAAAGGTTTCTTAGAAAATTAAAGAATAATGTGCGTAATAAAGCAAGAGTTGAGGGATCAATATGTAATGCATATCTGGTTGAAGAAGCAAGTTCATTTTGCTCCTATTACTTTGCTGAAAATGTGAAAACCAGACATCGAAAGTGTCCACGCAATCAAGATGACATTCCATCAGTTGACCCAGACATTCTTTCTATCTTCAAGTATCCTGGAAGAGCAATGGGTTCAACTCTATCTAGACGATTAAATGATAGAGAATATCATGCCGCTAGGACATATATCCTCTTAAACTGTGAAGATGTCAAACCATACCTAAGGTATTATCTCATGTTGTAATAAAATTAATATCAATTGATATAATCAAATTTCTAGTATGATATCAAATGAACTTATATCTCAGGTTATACCAAGAACAGTTGTACATTCAAAATCCATCGATAAGTGCAAATGAGGTAGATCAAAAGATAGAAGAAGAATTTGCATTTTGGTTTCAAATATATGTAAGTGAGTTAATATGCAATTTTTTTTAACAATTCTTGATTACTTATTAATCTAACAAGTTCACCCAACACTATTATAGGTCAATGATGACAGAATTGCAAATGTAGAAGACGACAGAATTAAAAATCTCGCATTTGGACCTCTTCGTACTGTCACAGTCTACTCGGGTTATTACGTGAATGGATACAGATTTCATGTGAGCCAACGTGATTCAGGGATGCTAACGTATAATTCTGGCATCAGTGTCAAAGGATCAACAAACAATAGTGATAATGAATTTGACTATTATGGCAAGCTAGAGGAAATTATCGAAGTTGAATACCCAGCGTTGCCTTTCAAAAGATGTGTACTATTCAGGTGTTCTTGGTATGATCCAACACCAAGGACGGGCACAAGGAAACATCGGTTATACAATTTAGTTGAGGTTAATTCAAGCAAAAGATTCAACAAGTTCGAACCTTTCATTTTTGCAGTGCAAGCTGGTCAAGTATTTTATTTGGAGTACCCAACTAAGAGAAGACGCCCTAGTGAATGGCTTGCTGTATGTCAAATGAAGCCTAGGTCAACAATTGAAATGCCAAATACGATCACTAGCCAAAACTCCGATGCTTATCAAAATGAAGAAGTTATAATCAACTCAGTTGATTCAGAAATACAATCAGTATCTCAATTACTTATAGATGAGAATGTCTCTGATGAAGAAATTGATGATGGTGAAATATCTAGCAGTGAGGAGGTCAATGTATCAACGGATTCAAGCGATGAAAACTTGCATGTTAATTTAGTTCCATCAGATTAGGATGAGTTAGATGTATTGAACAATATTAACTAATCAGAGTTTGTATTAAGATGAGTTGTTAATTTAGATCATATGCTGCTTGTATTGAACATGTTTATACGATGCTTGATTATCCATTTGCTAGCTTTATTTAGATCATTCTGCTTGTATTGAACATTCTTCATTAATGCACGTTTCCATTTGTCTCTAATATGTCTCATTTGCATGTTTTACCTATTCTGCTTATTTGCCTAAACTTTTTGTCTAATCAGGTACCATGGCTGCACCCCGAGATCAGCGGATTATACTTACAGTCGCCGGTGACAGGTATACCTATTCTTCGTATATACTTTCTTACAGAATTTGCTAATATATTTTATTTTTTCCTACAGTTTCATGCCAGATGGGCATCAGGTCTCATCTTATATATCTAAAAAATTTAAAGAAAGACTATCACCTACGACGACATGGGGTCATATTGAGAATGATTTGAAATCATTCTATTATGGAGAGTTTTTAGTAAGTATTTTACATGTATATTTAATTTGATATTATAACTTTTTTTTATACTAACCATATAAATTTTTTTCATACAGAAAAGGTACACCTGGGAGGAGGGTGCGGAGGAGCAATTTAAGAAGACCTGGAATGCCTACTGCTCCAAATTGTACAGGGACATGCTCTACAAATGGAGAAAGAAGGCTGATAGGCCTACAGAGGTCCCTGAGCCGATTTGGGCAGCATGGCGAGCTGTCTGGGATGGCCAGCACTGGAAAGAGAATGCTGCGATTGCTCGAGGCAATCGCAATTCAGAGGTTGCTGGGCCCAGCACGGGATCGACGAAGCACACTGCTGGATCCCGTTCCATTATCCAGCATGCCAGTGATTTGGTAAGTACTTTTAATTTTGGTTATTAAAGGCATTTAGTATGTTTTTGTGGATATATTTAAACATTATATTTTGTGTATACAAGCTGCTGAGCTACAGAGACCTCCCACTAGTTGGGAGTTATTCAGCAAGACCCACAAGAAAAAAGATGGGTCTTTTGTCGATCGTCGCTCCCTATCTATCAATGTAAGTATATTAATTATATTTTACTTGACCCAGACATTTTATATAGACTAATTTTGTGTAAATTTTTATTTCACAGGAATCAATGACCACTAGAGTTGCTGAGGCACAGGCGTCTCAGCCTGCAGCAGAGGGGGAGGATGCACAGCCTCTTTCAACCGACGATGTGAATCGGATTTATTTTGATGTCGTCGGTGGGAAGAGGAAGACCGCCTGCTACGGCCTGGGCTCTCAGGCAAAGGTTACATATGATCAGATGAGAGCTCCAGGGGTTAGGGGTCGTCCAGCATCCTCCTCCTCTACCTCTAGTGAGGTTCGACATTTGCGGGAGGAAAATGAAGCCCTGCGGACTCGACTCACGTCGATAGAGGAGACGTGTGCCAGGAGGGACGCAGAATGGGCTAAGACAAGCGCAGAGTGGGCTCGAAGGGATGCAGAGTGGGCTCAGAGGGACGGGATGCTGAGTTGAGAGATTTGCGGGCTCGCCAGGCAAATACTGATAATATATTACGTCATATGCAAGCTTTTGCAGCTACCCTATCGCCGATGACACAGATGCCAGCCCTTCCCGCCCCTCGTAGTGACGCTCTCGATACATAGATGTCAGCCGCTCCCACTCCCGCCCATCGTTTTGAGTCTCAGGAGACACAGGATCCTGAGCATCCCACAGAGGAGTAGAGATATTATAGTGGTATAATCATTTTTTCCCCCAATTTTTTTCAGTAACAATGTATTAAGTTATTATATACATAATAACTTGTTTTCTTATTACTCCATTTATGTTTACAGATTCTACATTATCAGAGTTGAGTTCAGATTTCTTGCTTGAAAGGTATGAATATTCGATATTATTCCTTTATTCTTTCGTATTTAGTAGTTTTCATTTACTTATTTAATATTATTAGAGTTATCTTCTATTTGTTATTTTTCTTCTATTAGATCGAGTTTTCTTATCATTTGTTATTTCTTATTGTTATCAATTTAGATTTATTTCTGTATTGGATTTCTTTCTAATTGTTTTATCTTCTATTATGCAGGAATATTTTTCCTTTCCATCCATTATTGACTCTGATATTCATGTACGTAATGATTCTCTACGAACCTTTCATTTTTGATATATGTTTACTTTCTTTTGATATATACATTTAGTTGCTTGAAAAGTGTATAAGTTTTGATACATCATATGGATACGTATGTTTACTCTGTTACATTTGGATACATCATATGTTTACTCTTTTTTGGATTGGAAAGTTTAGATTGTAAAAGTTTAGTCTTGTTTCAAAGTTTCGATTGTAAAAGTTTAGAAATTAAACTTTGGAATGAATAGTGGATTGAATGTATACATTTGTAAATGATTGTTTGGATTGGATTGAATTCGAAACAAATGTTGTGAATGTTTCGATTGTTATGAATGTTTAGATTGTAATTGTGAATATTCGGATTGTTCTGAATGTTTGGATTGTAATTGTGAATGTTTGGATTGTAATTGTAATGTTTGGATTGTAATTGTGAATGTTTGAATGTTGAAATATAGATTTCTATTTCATATTTTTATATGGTATTGATGTATAACAGGGAAGGTACAGAAACAGATGTTTGCTGTGAAAATTTTCCAGTATTAGCGACGGATTTTTTTTAAATTCCGTCGCAAATAGCGACGGATATTTGACTTTTCCGTCGCTAAAACAGTCAAATAGCGACGGGGTTTGACCGTATCCGTCACTATTACGATATATTAGCGACGGACATTGACGTTATCCGTCGCTACCCCATAGAGGTTGCGACGGATAATTGACCATCCGTCGCTACAATTTTCCAGGCCACGTCGACCCCCTTTTTGGGTGTTTGCGACGGGGTTAAATATCCGTCGCTAATATAGCGACGGAGTTCATATAATAGCCGTCGCTAACATGCTCTGCGAAGGGTTGTCAGCCGACGGCGGCAAATCCGTCGCTATCACTGTTTTGCGACGGAATAGCGACGGATTTTGTCCGTCGCTATTGCTTGTTATTTTTGTAGTGATACACCCATCCTCTATCGACGGCACCGGTCCTACAGCTTCATCATCGAACTCAATTGGTCTAGAGGTATCATATAGGCCTGCTGATATAATACAATCAATGGTTTACGATATAATGAATGCATTTGATCAATCAAATGTAGATCAAATACCTACTTTTAAAGTTTAGAAAATGTATGACATGTTGAAGGCTAGTGAAAGAGAAGTATGAGAAGGTATTCCTTCTGGTCATTCTCAATTGTCTGCTACTGCAAGATTATTAAATATGAAGGCGGAACATCATTTCTCAAAACGATGTTATGATGACATATGTCAATTGATTTCAGAATTGCTTCCAACAGATAACTGCATGACTGATAGTTTTTACAATACTAAAAAATTAATTAGAGACTTGGGTTTGCTAGCCGAGAAGATACATTATTATGTCAATAATTGCATGATCTATTGGAACGAAGATAGTGAGTTGATGGAATGTAAAATGTGTAATCATCCTCGTTACAAGCACAGTACTTGCATGGTTGGGATGAAGAAGAAAAATATTCCCTACAAAGTCATGTATTACTTTCCTTTGACTGCTAGACTCCAACGTTTGTATGCATCAGCAGCAACAACAAGTCATATGATCTGGCATCAAAACCATGAACATGATGGAGACATAATGTGTCATCCTTGTGATTTTCTTGCATAGAAACATTTAGATTCAACATTTTCTTCCTTTGCTATGGAACTACGTAATGTAAAACTAGGACTTTTTGTAGATGGATTTCAGCCATTTGGAAGTTATGCACAACAATATTCATCATGGCCAGTTATCTTAACACCATATAACTTACCACCATGGATGTGGATGAAAGATGAATTCATGTTTCTTGCCGTGCTAATTCCAGGTCCTCATAATCCAAAAGAGAAAATAGATGTATTTTTGCAACCTTTGATTGCTGAGCTGGATCATTTATGGAATATAGGTTCAGAGACGTATGACATCGCAAGTAAATCAAACTTTATAATGCATGCAGTATTGTTATGGACCATTAGTGATTTTCCTGCATATTCAATGTTATCAGGATGGAGCACGACTAGAAAGTTAGCATGTCCACATTGTATGATTCAGTCAGATGCATTTTCTTTGCCTTGCAATGGAATGATTTCTTGGTTTAATAATCATCGAAAATTTTTACCTGTTGATCATCCGTTCAGAAGAAATAAGAAAAATTTTAAAAGGAATGAAGTGATTAGGAAACTACCCTCAGTTTGGATGTCAGGTGAAGAAATGTTAAATGAAATTGTTAGTTATGGATTTTTACCAGTATATCAGGATGGTTCAGATGATATCCACAAGTACATTGTTAGAGTAAACAAATGTGGTTGGAGGAAAAGAAGTATTTTTTGGGGGCTTCCATATTGGAAATATTTACTCATTCGGCATAATTTGGATGTGATACATATTAAGAAAAATTTCTTTGACAACATCATCAATACTGTGCTGAATGTTCATGGGAAAATAAAAGATATAATAAAATCACGTGAAGAATTGAAATAATTAGTTAGCAGACCTGAGTTGCATCAGAATGAAATAACTGGTAAATATCCCAATGCATGTTATACATTGGACAAAGAAAGTAAGCAAACAATGTGTTCTTGGTTGAAAGCAATCAAATTTCCAGATGGATATGCCTCTAATATGTCTCGTTGTGTGGATATAAATAGATTTAAAATGGTTGGAATGAAGAGTCATGATTGTCATGTGTTCATGCAAAGATTAATTCCAATAGCTTTCCAAGAATTACTTCCTAATAATGTTTGGCAAGCACTTACAGAATTAAGTTTTTTTTTTCAAAAATCTGACTTCCAGAGTTATTACGGTATCAGATATGTTATGCATTCAGACAGAGATTCCATTAATAATTTGTAAGCTTGAGCGAATATTTCCACCAAGCTTTTTTGATTCAATGGAATATCTGCCTATTCATTTACCTAGCGAGGCACAAATATGTGGTCCTGTACAATACAGATGGATGTATCCTTTTGAAAGGTTTCTTAGAAAATAAAAAAATAATGTGCGTAACAAAGCAAGAGTTGAAGGATCAATATGTAATGCATATTTGGTTGAAGAAGCAAGTTCATTGTGCTCGTATTACTTTGCTGAAAATGTGAAAACCAGACATCGAAAGTGTCCACGCAATCAATATGACATTCCAACATTTGACCCAGACATGCTTTCTATTTTCAAGTATTCTGGAAGAGCAATGGGTGCAACTATATCTAGATGGTTAAATGACAAAGAATATCATGCTGTCAGGACATATATCCTCTTAAACTGTGAAGAGGTCAAACCATACCTAAGGTATTAGCTCCTGTTGTATTAAAATTACTATCCGATAATATAATTAAAATCCTTATATGATATCAAATTACCTTATATGTCAGGTTGTACGAACAACAATTGTACCTTCAAAATCTATCTATAAGTGCAAATGAGGTAGATCAGAAGATAAAAGACGAATTTGCATTTTGGTTTCAAATATATGTAAGTGAGTTAATATGCATTTTTATGTTCACAATTCTTTATTACATATTAATGTAATTTTATCAACAACATTATTGTAGATGAATGATCATAGAATTTCAAATGTAGAAGATGAAAGAATAAAAAATCTCGCATTTAGACCTCTGCGTACTGTGACCGTCTTCTCCGATTATTACGTGAATGAATACAGATTTCATGTGGGCCAACGTGATTCACAAAGGCTAACATATAATTCTGGTATTTATGTCAAAGGATCAACAAAAAATNCAAGTGAATGGCTAGCTGTTTGTCAAATGAAGCCTAGGTCAACCATTGAAATGTCAAATACAATAACTATCCACAACTCTGATGCTTATCAAAATGACGAAGTCATAATGAACTCCGTTGATTCAGAAATACAATCAGCATCACAAGTACCTATACATGATAATGTCTCTTACGACGATATTGATGATGGTGAGATATCTAGCAGTGAGGAGGTTGATGTATCAACGGAGTCAAACAATAAAAACTTGCATGTTAATTTAGTTCCATCGGAATAAGATCAATTGTTTATATTGAACATTACTAGTTGTTTGTATTTCATCTTCGTTGAATCTAGTTGTTTGTGTTTCATCTTCGTTGATACTAGTTGTTTGTATTTCATCTTCGTTGATACTAGTTGTTTGTATTTCATCTTGGTTGATACTAGTTGTATGTAATGCATATCTTCGTTGGATTAACTATTACAAATGTGTATATCTAATATTATGAGTTTGGATATTTATAGTCATGTAGTCAGGTCAGAGACCGCGTGGTGATCAGATTACACTGAGAGTAGTGGGTGACTGGTAAATACATATGTAATTTTTATATATTTCAGGTCAAATTTTGCTAATATATTTCATTTTTGCTACAACTTCCTCCCAGATGGTCACCAGGTCTCAGCGTATATTACCAAAAAATTCAAAGAAAGATTGTCCTCGACTGCTACGACGTGGGGTCATATCGAGCAAGAATTAAAGACTTTTTATTACGATGAATTCTTGGTAAGTAGTTTAGATATATATTTAATTTGATGTTAAAACTAACATGATACTAACCATATTTTTTTTTACAGAAAAGATATATTTGGGAGGAGAGTGCAGAGAAGGAATTTAAAAAAAATATGGAATGCCTATTGCTCTAAGTTGTATAGGGACATGGTATAGAAGTGGAGAAAGAAGGCAAATAGGTCTTCAGAGGTCCCTAAGATAGTTTGGGTAGCATGGAGAGCAGTCTGGGATGCCCAGCATTGGAAAGATAATGCAGCGATTGCTCGAGCCAATCACAACTCCAAGCTTGCTGGCCCCAGCACCGGATCCACGAAACACACTGCTGGATCCCGTTCCATTGTCCAGCATGCCACTGACTTGGTAAGTTTTTATTGAAGTTATTATAAACATTCAGTATCTTTTTTTGGATATATTTAAACATTATATTTTGTATATACAGGCTGCTAAGTTACAGAGACATCCCACTAGTTGGGAGGTATTCAGCAAGACTCATAAGAAAAAAGATGGATCATTTATCAATCGACTCTCCTTAGCAATCAATGTAAGTATATTAATTATAGTTTATTTATTTTGACATTTTATAGAGATTATTTTAATTCTAATTTCACATGAAGCAATGACCACTAGAGTTGCAGAGGCAAAGGCGTCTCAGCCTGCTGCAGAGGGGGAGGATTCACAACCTCTTTCCACTGACCAAGTGAATGACATTTATTATGATGTCGTCAGTGGAAGGAGGAAGACCGCCCTATTCGACCTGGGCTCTTAGGCAAAAATCACATATGATCAGATGAGAGCTCCAGGGGTTAGGGGACATCGAGGATCCTCCTCCTCTTCCTCTAGTGAGGTTCGTCAATTGCGGGAGGAAAATGATGTTCTGCAGACTCGATTCACGACAATGGAGATGACATGGGTCGAGAGGGACGCAGCGTGGACCGAGAGGGACGCAGCGAGGGATGCAGAGTTGAGAGATTTCCGGGGCCGCCAGGCACACACTGAGGCGTTAGTGCGTCATATACAAGCTTTTGCAACGACCCTATCATCTATGACACAGATGTCCACCCCTCCCGCCTCTCCTCATTTTGAGTCTCAGGAGACGTAGGATCCTGAGGATACCCCAGATGAGTAGAGACATTTTTATGGTATGTTATATTTTTGTCTACATTTTACAAAATCAAATTATTAGACTATCTGGTTTGTTATTATATGCATCAGTAATTGTTTCGTATTTGTTCATTTTCGTTTACAGATTATATATTATCAGAGTTGAATTCAGATATTGGCTAGGTTGAAAGGTATGTCTATTGGATATTTTACATATCATTCAATGTTATTTACATTTTCTATATCAGTTACGATAACTAATTATGTTTTTACTAATATTATTTTATCATTGTATTTAACTTTTATTTATATAGTTTCTTTTCTATTGTGCAGGAATATCATTCCTTTTGATCCAGTATTGACTCTGTGTTCGTGTATATATCGTTTATCTACTAGACTATAATTTTTCATTTATATATTGAATCTATGTTCATTAGGATATTAATATGATATGTTTGGACTTGGACTTTGTATATATGTATTTGATACATGTTTGGTATGTGTTTGAATATAAAATTTCTTGGTTTATATGTATTTTATTTGGATATTTGTTGTGGTGTGATTTGAATATTCTGGTATATATTGAATGTACATATGGGAAGGGAAAAAAGAATGAACTTGCTGAAAAATTTCTAGAAATAGCGACGGATATTTTCTAAATCCGTCGCTAATAGTGACGGAATATTGACTATTCCGTCGCTAACAGCGACGGATATTTACCATATCCGTCGCAAATAGTGACGGATAATTGACTTTCCGTCGCCAATTACGATAAAATAGCGACGGATAATTGACTAATCCGTCATTAATAGCGACGGATTTTTGACTTTCCGTCGCTAATTGGTCCAGGACACATCACCACTCTGCGTCTGGTAATTTGCAACGGGGGATATGTATCTGTCGCTATTAGCGACGGATTATTTATTTAATATCTGTCGCTAATAATGACGGATTTGGTGTATCCGTCGGTACCAAATCCATCACTACCCCTAACTTGCGACGGCGAGATAACTGACGACGCTCTTTCCGTCGTTAATCTGTCACTATTTGCATTTAGCGACAGAATAGCGAAGGAATATGTCTGTCGCTAATTGTTGAATTTTTTGTAGTGTAAATACATCAATGTGGAATAAGCCCAAGCCGCTCGAAAAAAGGAAACCAGTGCCACCTCAACACCTAGTTCCCCACAGAATAGTCATTCGCCAGGTGGACCCATTTGCGGCCCTAGAGGGGTGATCTACCGAGTGGGGATGGAGCGAAGGCACGTGCAACAAGTAGCGCAGGGATGCTTGCCGACCTGGTGGAAGCCTTATTATGCTTTCCACCAAAATAATACATATAGCACCGAAGACTGCCGACAGCCAAGGAGAGGTCAGACCCCAATCGCTCAGCGACAGGGGCATCAGGTCTCCCCGAGAGGCGACTGATAAGCACCATTTTATTGATTATTTTAAGTGCTAAAATCCATGTTTGATCCATGTTTTTATTGTTTAATTGTGATTTTACCCTAGGTTTTAGGATTTTCTATTATTTTGGACTTAATTGCAAAATTACATATTTTTGGATTATTTGGCCACTAATTTTCTGATATATTTTTGTAGGCATGAAAGGATCCTGGACCTAGGGTATACTGGGTCAAACTTGAGTCGGATGTGAACCGGATCGAATTATCAAGCCTACGATTAATCCGGGTCGTCCGATTCAAGAGCGGCTAGATCTGAGCCATCCGGGATGATCTGAAGCAATCCGAGCTAGGGTTAGGGTTGATCAAGCTCTATGATCAAGATCTGAAGGTTTCATCCCAATCAGAGCTCAATCAACCGTTGGATCAAGCAAGGAGGGCTCTAGAGCGTCCATTCACAGATAGAGTTGATCTGGACCATCCGTTGCATATCTAGAGGATCCGAGCTACCACAAGGCAGATCCTGACCCCAGATCATCATCATAAAAGTTTGGCTCCAATCAGAGCAAGATCAGCCGTTGGATCTCCTCCGATCAATCTGGGCCGTCCGTTGACACTTATTTAAGCAAAACGCAGCAGCTTCTTCCCGTTGTCGCGTCTCCGCCGCAGCTTCGTTTTCTTCGTTTCTTCTCCAGTTCTTCGATAGTTTTCTTCATCCAAAGAGGCGCGACCGCATCATTCTCTCCTTTGGATCAAGTTTCAGATCATTGGAAAAGGGTTTCCGAGAGAATCTAGCTCTAAATTGCCCAAGAACAGGACTGATCGAGGTCTCGTCAGTTTTGCCATCAGTTCCTTGAATTCAATGCTGTGCACCATTTCATCCATCTGAGAAGTTCAGAGGGGTTCCCTGAAGTGCTCGGATCAATCCCAAATCATCATCGCAGCTTAGTTGAAGGAATTGAGTTGGTTTTCGCAATTGAGCAGAGCTGAACTAGATTTACTTCGCAGAGGCAGTTTTCCGGCGATGTGTTGAGCTTGCGGGTTCGAGGCTCATATCTTGTGTGACGGCAAGACGAATTTGAGCTCAGAGAAGAGATAGATGCTAGTTTAGTTAGTTAAATTCAGCTTGTTTTCTGTAATTTCCATTACTGCTGTAATTTCGTTTCTTTTCGTTTCAGATTGGTTAAGTTTGGTTTACTTAAGTGTTCTAGCTCAAATTAGGTTCCAATCTTGCAAGTTAATCAGTAGGTAGCTTGTTTAGTTGACACTTGCTTTTTACTTCAGTTTGTTTCTATTTTATGCTTGCGTATCAGAGTCCCTGTTGCGTGCCATTTCTGATTTCTGTGTATCAGTTGTATGCTGCGTCCAGTTGATTTCCTGGACTGCCATTCCTGAATTTTGTGTTAAGTTAGCTTAGTTTTAATCCCTTGAATTGATCTTGCAGTTCGTTTCAACTCCATAGCTATCGAACTAGATTTCTGCACTTAATTCACTGCACTCGAATTAGTTCTCTGCATGTCCAATACTGAGTTTCTGTTTCAGTTTGCATCTATTATCTCTGCATTCAATTTGTGACATTTGAAACACTGCATTGATTCTTATTTACTTGTGTATCAACTCAGCATTCATTTTCATCAAAGCCTGCATTCCGTTTCTCAAATTGGTCCAATTCTGCACATATATTGTTGCTGAAATTTCTGAAACTTAGCCTAAATTCTGTGTATCAAGCTATTGGAAGCTGCCCTGTATCGAGAGGAGATTCAGCTTTAAATCCTTGTTGACTTCCAATGAGTTTGTGACCTGCAATCCTGATTGTTATTCTGCATTCATGTTCTTGAGTCTGAGCTTGTTTGTTTGAATTGCATGTAGCCGCAGTTCATTTCGCAATTGGAATTCTGTTTCCTGCAGAAAATTTCTGCATTCCTGAATTTGATTTTCAGGCAGTTGTATCTGAATTTGTAGTTTCATTTCTACGTTTCTCAGTTCATCATTTTGCAAGCTAGATTAAATGACTTGTTTGCAGTGGCTTCGACTGATCTCATATCAAAGGCTGCTGAGTTTCAATTCTGTAAATCCTACTGGCACATAAGTATCTTTTAGTGTATCAAGCTAGGGCTACGGAATAGATTGGTGTCAAGTCAAAGGAAATTCTAGTGTGTTTAGATGCTTGAATCAGTTAGAGTTGTAATCAGATATCCTGATTTTCTCTATGCATTTGTTTGGCTCGAATGTAGAACTAGCTTGGGTGGTGTTTAATAGAAGTTTGATCACTGAATTCTGCAACTAGCATTGGTTTACAGTTTACTTACTTCCGAAAGTTATTAGCACTGCTTTTATGCCACTGCTTAGCATTTAGATTGTTTAGTTGCATTGGTAGATCGAGTTTCCCATTAGCTAAATTCATTGGTGGCACTCATATCATAAGTTCACTTAGTTAAATTTCTCTTCTTTTCTTCGAACTTTTATTTTTGAATTGAAACAAAACCCATGTTCTAATTGAAACCCAAAACATTGACGACACCTAAAAAACAAGTGACGAATCAAACAAATCTCAACTAGTCCCCGAGAAAAATACGACCTGTGGCCCCTATATTACATTTTCATATTCTTTGATTGTAAAAAGGGTTTCCAGTTTTCATTCATTCAATTATTTAAATTTGATGAGCCCAGACATTTCGTGACAGATTAATTTAGTATAATTTGGGCCCGTCAAATTTTTGGCGCCGTTGCCGGGGAAGCAACTAGTTGATTTGTTTGATTTTTGCTTGTATACTTTTTGATATATCATTGGGTTCTATTTTTTGTTGCTTATTCTTTTGTATACGGGTACTACCATTTTTTCTTGTTTGTTTTGTGACAGGGGTGCAGGTTCAAAATGTTTTCATCCACTTATCAGCAGCCGTGTCCACACTTTCAGCAGACCCAGCAAGAATTCCAACAGCCCTATTCTAATTTCCAGCAACCAAATCAGTTTTTGCAGCCACCACAACAATTTCAACCGGATTTTCAGCCAATTCAACCAATTTTCCAGAATTTTCAGAATGGGCAGCCCCAATTTCAAAATTTTCAGCCCCACTTTCAGCAATTTCAGCCTAACTTTCAGCCACTTTATCAACAAGATCAGTCACAATTTCAACAATATCAGCAAGGGCAACCTTTCCAAAATTTTCAGCCATGGCAACAAGAATTTCAGCCCACTCAACTTCAGTATTCACCACCACAAATTCAACCTCAGATACAAGGATTCCAGGGCTACAATTTTCAGCAATTTCACCCTTGTAATCAGAATTTTCAGCAGCCTAATCATAATTTTCAGCCCACCCCACAGTCTCAATTTCTACAAATGTGTCAACAAGAGCTTCAAAACATCGAAAGGCAAATGAAACAAGTGGCTAATGATTTGAATCAGATAAAAGCCCAAAGAGCAGAACAATTAGCTTTTCAAGCTAGTTTTAATTCTGAGAGCCCCGGAGTTGGTTTTATATCAGTTCAAGGTGACCCTAGTGCATGGCAAAGTCCTTCTTCAATTAATCCTGCAAATTTAGTAGAAGAAGAAGAAGAAGAATACATTAAAATCTGGGCACCTACAGCATGCATCCCTCCGGAGACTCCTATTCAAAATCCAATTTCAAATGTTTCAGCTCAAGAAGAAGAAACTGAAGCTTCACAGGACCATTCTAGACTCTTATTTTCTGATGATGGTATTATTGATGGTCCTAATTTTTCTGATACTGTTGTTGCAGATATTACAAAAGAAACATGCAGAGGAGATGATTCCATAGGTGTAGGGGATTGCACTAAGCCCCAGGGACCACCACAAGATTTAGAGAACGAACCAGAAAGTGTAGGGACTTGCATGGTGGAAGCAAGCACCCAAGGATCACCAGTTGAATGTCCACCAGAGCCTGAGGCTGAAGAGGAGCATGAACATGACCAGGAGGAGACCACAGATATACCTCCAGGTATTATCCAGCACGCTCAGGTAAGTATTTCTCCTCCTTCTTCAGAAAAATTCAGTGAGGTACCTAGGGATGACTTTATTGATTCTGATGTATTTATTGATATACCTTGTGTAGAGATTGTTTGTGAAAATCCAATAGAGGTACCAAACATTGATTTCATTGATCGTACTGCATTACTCGATACATCTCTTGCTATGGATAGTGAAATAATTTTAGAGGCACCCATAATTGATGTAGTTTTTTATGATGAATCACTTAATACATCTTTTGTGGATATGGATAGTGAAAATTTTTTAGAAGTGCCTGAAATTGATGTTATTTATTTTGATGAATCTCTTGTTATGTCTTATGCTGAAAATGAATGTGAAAGACTTTTGGAAATACCTGATATCGATTTGATTGGCTGTGACACATTGCATGATACACCCTGGATGGAAAATAATTGTGAACTTTCTATTGATAAGCCAGAAATTGATTTCTTTATTTGTGATGAGTATATGGATGCAAATTTGGTAGGAAATAATTTTGAAAATTTCATTGAGACACCAAGCCTTGATTTAATTAGACAGGATGCAGTTTTGGATTTATTTCATGCAGAAACTGAACTTATTTCATTTCTTTCTGACCCTGAACGCTTGAGAGAGGTATTGCATTGTTTTGCAGGGTCCAGAAGACTTCAGGAGTGGGTACTCCAACTGAACAGACTCCAGCCTCCTGGAAGGACTTCTGAAGGGCATCAAGAAGGAGGAGATGATCTTACTTTAATTAAAAGCACTCCACCCCTTGAATGGCTCTTAAACCTGAATCGCCTGCGGCCACCTGAACATATTTCTGCAAAATTCAAGTGTGGGGGAGTTTCAACATTTCCAGCCACTCAGACTCCTCCACTACCAAGATGGAGGCTTCTTCTGGATCGACTCCGTCCACCAGAAATAAAGGGGAGATTTTTTCTTTCTTGCATTTTCTTTTATCGCATTTTTCACTTTTATGTTTTCTAGAGTAAATTGAATAAATAGTCGTTGTAAATACCATGTCTTTTCTTTTCGCACTTTTGCATGAGTAGAAATAAAAGTATCCCTCTAGGTTATCTCCATAGCATGTTAGAATCTTTTGGAAAATAAATTAAATTTGATTGTCGAGACTTAGGATTTGAGTTCATGGATGAATTCTTGGTTGCTTGAGTACTATTTTTCCTTAGACTCTTGATTGAGGATTGGAGATGAATCATTTGCACCTAGTGAGAATTAGCCTTATATTTGTGACACACATGTTATTAAACTCTAGAACTTGCTTAGGTTCTTTCAAAACCATATTTCAATGATTGGATCACATCTATAGAGGCTAATCACTTTGTTTACCTTTCCATATCAATATTTAGCAAAATTCATATTCATTCCATTTTTCTTTACTAATTTCTTACACTTACCTTCATTTTTCTTTGGACTTGTTGTTTGATTTGTTTCTAATGTTATTTTGCCCGAGACGGACAAAGATTTAAGTGTGGGGGAGTGACTAGTGGTTTGAAGAGATTTGGTATCAAAGAGGCAATTTTTCGGAAAAAAAAAAAGAGGCAAGCAATGGAGAAATCTGAAAATTGTGTCATTTAAAAAGGAAAAATCTGTGATCATTTTGGTAGAAGATTCTGAGCCAAAATCAGTGTATAAACTTGATGACAATTGTGTCATGGCTGGCCTTCAAACAGAATTGGAAGGAAGCTGATCTGAAGAAGGAAAAATATGGAACTTAAGCATAAATTTGTGCCAAGTTCAATGTGCAGGAATTGTTTCCCATAAAAATCAAATCTGCTGATCAGGGATTCGAATGGAACAACTGAGATTCTCCACTGATAGTGGTACTAATTGCTGTGAAGAAATCTGAGAATAGCAAGGATGAGAATGCAAGCTGAAAATCTGCAGAAAAAAAAAAATCAGATTGGTGGTTTTCCATATAAGCAGATTGTGCAGAAATTGTGTAAACTTTTGGCTGATTTCGGTTTTTCAAGGGCTGTGAATTAAGAAATGAAGCACACAAATGTGTCACAAAGTATTGAGAGCAACTACTGCTGGTCAAAACAGAAAAAGAAGAAGAAGAAAAAAAAAAGAGAAACAAAGTGACACAAAAATTGAAATTTGGCTCCATGAGATCATTGAAGTTTCTCCCATCCGAATCAAAAGCTTTATTCCATTTCATTTTTGACCTTGCTAGAGGATAAAAGAAGAAGAGAAAAATCAGAAAAGAGAATGAAGAAAAAAAAATTGGCACGCATTAAGGAAAAGTTGGCACACCATTTGACTTGGCACCATGAATTTAAAGCTCACGGCAGGTTTAAGTGGAGTCAAGTTCTGAACAAAGATTTGGGGAGCATGAGCACAATCAGATTGAGCAAAAAGGAAATCAAGAATAGAAGTGGCAGCTGACCATAAAAGCAGAGAAAGAAAAGAAGATAGAAACAAAGGAGAAGAAAAATGGCACATACATTTGGAGTTTCGGCACCTTGAATTCATTGGAGTTTTCTCATCCAAATTACAGCCTTGTATCAATACATTCTGAGCTCCACTGGAGAGAAAGAAAAAAAGAAAAAGATTTGATGAAAGAAGATGAAAGAAAGCAAGAATTGGCACGAAATTGAAGAGTTGGCACATTGAAACCAAGAAAGGGTTTTTCATCCAAGTCAAAGGAATTTATTCAAGTTTCACTCCACCATACTTTTGATATCATTAGAGGACTGTTAAGATGGGGCAAAGAACATTGGAAACATTTTTTAGCAACCAAGTCTCCCACTCTATCAATTTTCCATTCTCTTGGTTTTTATTCCATTTCTCACCATTTTTCATGTTTTCATTTGTTTTTATAGTTGTTGATCCTATTCATGATTAATGGTGGAGATTAGATAATAAGCAAGCCTATGGTAGTGCAAGAAGCATATGTGTGAGAGTGAGCTCCACTTCCATCATCAACTTAGAATTTAAGGAGAGAGCCACCACTATTTTCCTTGAAAGGCTAGAGATTTAAATTCATCTCAATGACTCATGATAGATGAAAAGGCTAAGTTGTTGATTTAAGGACAAGATACTAATCCATAGAGCTTAGATTTATGAGAATTGACAACCCTAGGTAATTTCTTTTCATTTGTTTCTAATTATGCTTAAGAGAGCCTAAGGGATACTTATTTAGTTGTTTCGCGAGACGCTCAAGGTTAAGTGTGGGGGAGTTGATAAGCACCATTTTATTGATTATTTTAAGTGCTAAAATCCATGTTTGATCCATGTTTTTATTGTTTAATTGTGATTTTACCCTAGGTTTTAGGATTTTCTATTATTTTGGACTTAATTGCAAAATTACATATTTTTGGATTATTTGGCCACTAATTTTCTGATATATTTTTGTAGGCATGAAAGGATCCTGGACCTAGGGTATACTGGGTCAAACTTGAGTCGGATGTGAACCGGATCGAATTATCAAGCCTACGATTAATCCGGGTCGTCCGATTCAAGAGCGGCTAGATCTGAGCCATCCGGGATGATCTGAAGCAATCCGAGCTAGGGTTAGGGTTGATCAAGCTCTATGATCAAGATCTGAAGGTTTCATCCCAATCAGAGCTCAATCAACCGTTGGATCAAGCAAGGAGGGCTCTAGAGCGTCCATTCACAGATAGAGTTGATCTGGACCATCCGTTGCATATCTAGAGGATCCGAGCTACCACAAGGCAGATCCTGACCCCAGATCATCATCATAAAAGTTTGGCTCCAATCAGAGCAAGATCAGCCGTTGGATCTCCTCCGATCAATCTGGGCCGTCCGTTGACACTTATTTAAGCAAAACGCAGCAGCTTCTTCCCGTTGTCGCGTCTCCGCCGCAGCTTCGTTTTCTTCGTTTCTTCTCCAGTTCTTCGATAGTTTTCTTCATCCAAAGAGGCGCGACCGCATCATTCTCTCCTTTGGATCAAGTTTCAGATCATTGGAAAAGGGTTTCCGAGAGAATCTAGCTCTAAATTGCCCAAGAACAGGACTGATCGAGGTCTCGTCAGTTTTGCCATCAGTTCCTTGAATTCAATGCTGCGCACCATTTCATCCATCTGAGAAGTTCAGAGGGGTTCCCTGAAGTGCTCGGATCAATCCCAAATCATCATCGCAGCTTAGTTGAAGGAATTGAGTGGGTTTTCGCAATTGAGCAGAGCTGAACTAGATTTACTTCGCAGAGGCAGTTTTCCGGCGATGTGTTGAGCTTGCGGGTTCGAGGCTCATATCTTGTGTGACGGCAAGACGAATTTGAGCTCAGAGAAGAGATAGATGCTAGTTTAGTTAGTTAAATTCAGCTTGTTTTCTGTAATTTCCATTACTGCTGTAATTTCGTTTCTTTTCGTTTCAGATTGGTTAAGTTTGGTTTACTTAAGTGTTCTAGCTCAAATTAGGTTCCAATCTTGCAAGTTAATCAGTAGGTAGCTTGTTTAGTTGACACTTGCTTTTTTACTTCAGTTTGTTTCTATTTTATGCTTGCGTATCAGAGTCCCTGTTGCGTGCCATTTCTGATTTCTGTGTATCAGTTGTATGCTGCGTCCAGTTGATTTCCTGGACTGCCATTCCTGAATTTTGTGTTAAGTTAGCTTAGTTTTAATCCCTTGAATTGATCTTGCAGTTCGTTTCAACTCCATAGCTATCGAACTAGATTTCTGCACTTAATTCACTGCACTCGAATTAGTTCTCTGCATGTCCAATACTGAGTTTCTGTTTCAGTTTGCATCTATTATCTCTGCATTCAATTTGTGACATTTGAAACACTGCATTGATTCTTATTTACTTGTGTATCAACTCAGCATTCATTTTCATCAAAGCCTGCATTCCGTTTCTCAAATTGGTCCAATTCTGCACATATATTGTTGCTGAAATTTCTGAAACTTAGCCTAAATTCTGTGTATCAAGCTATTGGAAGCTGCCCTGTATCGAGAGGAGATTCAGCTTTAAATCCTTGTTGACTTCCAATGAGTTTGTGACCTGCAATCCTGATTGTTATTCTGCATTCATGTTCTTGAGTCTGAGCTTGTTTGTTTGAATTGCATGTAGCCGCAGTTCATTTCGCAATTGGAATTCTGTTTCCTGCAGAAAATTTCTGCATTCCTGAATTTGATTTTCAGGCAGTTGTATCTGAATTTGTAGTTTCATTTCTACGTTTCTCAGTTCATCATTTTGCAAGCTAGATTAAATGACTTGTTTGCAGTGGCTTCGACTGATCTCATATCAAAGGCTGCTGAGTTTCAATTCTGTAAATCCTACTGGCACATAAGTATCTTTTAGTGTATCAAGCTAGGGCTACGGAATAGATTGGTGTCAAGTCAAAGGAAATTCTAGTGTGTTTAGATGCTTGAATCAGTTAGAGTTGTAATCAGATATCCTGATTTTCTCTATGCATTTGTTTGGCTCGAATGTAGAACTAGCTTGGGTGGTGTTTAATAGAAGTTTGATCACTGAATTCTGCAACTAGCATTGGTTTACAGTTTACTTACTTCCGAAAGTTATTAGCACTGCTTTTATGCCACTGCTTAGCATTTAGATTGTTTAGTTGCATTGGTAGATCGAGTTTCCCATTAGCTAAATTCATTGGTGGCACTCATATCATAAGTTCACTTAGTTAAATTTCTCTTCTTTTCTTCGAACTTTTATTTTTGAATTGAAACAAAACCCATGTTCTAATTGAAACCCAAAACATTGACGACACCTAAAAAACAAGTGACGAATCAAACAAATCTCAACTAGTCCCCGAGAAAAATACGACCTGTGGCCCCTATATTACATTTTCATATTCTTTGATTGTAAAAAGGGTTTCCAGTTTTCATTCATTCAATTATTTAAATTTGATGAGCCCAGACATTTCGTGACAGATTAATTTAGTATAATTTGGGCCCGTCAGCGACCTAGGTCGGGGGGGGGGGGGACCCACGGTTGTCCTAGCAATAGGAAACCCCAAGCGGAACACACTTGTCGCTCGGAACTTATTTCCCCTGGACGGGCAGGCTGATCCTGAAGAGTTGGATAAAGACCAATCCAATCAACAGAATGCCGTCCGAGGAGGGGTTCACGTGATCTTGGGTGGACCAACCAGAGGAGACTCTAATCGAGCCTGAAAAGCCCAGGTACGCTGACTGGAAATTCAGCAGGTGGGGACGAGTGTCGCCCAGGCGCAAGGCCCTCAGATCAGTTTTAGGCTGTAGGATCTGCAAGGATTGGAGGCCCCCTACGACGATGCCTTGGTCATCACTGCCATGATCGCCATCTATTAGATCCACCACACCATCGTGGACACGGGCAGCTTGGTAAACATAATGTACAAGAGAGCCTTCGATCAATTGCATATCGAGCCGTCCTAGTTGGAATTAGTGGCTACGCCATTGTTCCGGTTTACTGGGAACTAGGTGCAGCCGATTAGATAGATATGTTTGGTCATGTCCCTCGATGAAGAAACCCTAAAAAGAACTAGGTAGTCCACCTTCCTAATAGTGGACGCCCCCTCCGCCTATAATGTCATCTTAGGGCGACCTACCCTCAATGAATTTCGAGCAGTGGTCTCAACTTTTTACCTCAAGATAAAGTTCCCGGTCGGTGATAAGGTCAGAGAGGTTAAAGGGGATCAATGAATGGTGCGCCGATGCTATGTGGGCGATGTGCGGATAGAGAGTCAAAAGGCAATACGAACCCCTACCAGATGCAATATGGTGCAAGTTTCCCCCTTGGAAAAATTGCACGAGGACAGAGAGGAGACCCAACTATACCCCGATCCGGAGGTAACCAAAGTCAAGATAGCAGTGGGCTTGCCTGACGAATTAAGGCAACCACTGTTGGATTGCTTGGCACGGAACCAGGATGTGTTCGCCTGGTCATTAAAGGATCTCCATGGGGTCTGGCCGGAAGTGGCTGAGGACCATTTGCACGTGTATCCCAACGCCAGACCTGTCAAATAGCATAAGAGGGATTTTAGTGTAGCACAGAACAAAGTCATTCGGGCGGAGATTGAGAAACTGCTGGAGGCCGGACACATTAGGGAGGTCCAATTCCCGGTTTGGCTAACCAATATAGTCCTCATGGCCAAACCTGACAACAAGTGGCGCGTCTTCATCGACTTCCGCGACCTCAACCAAGCCTGCCCGAATGACTATTATCCCTTGTCGAGGATCGATCAGATGGTCGACTCGATGGTTGGTAGCAAACTCATCCCCATGTTGGACGCATTTCAGGGCTATCATCAACTACCCCTGGTTGTCACTGATCAGGAGAAGGTTAGTTTCATCACAGCGGATGGTACATATTGCTATACTGTCATGTCGTTCGAGCTCAAAAATGCAAGTGCTACTTATCAGCACATGATGAACAAGGTCTTCTAAGCGCAAATTGGGCGGAATATTGAGGTCTATGTGAACAACATCTTGATCAAGGCCACCCGAGCGGCAGAGTTGGTGCAGGAAGTGGAAGAAACATGTCGCACCTTACGCAGATATGGGCTAAAGTTGAACCCAACTAAATGCCTTTTCGGAGTGTGGAGTGGGAAATTCCTCGGATACATTGTTGTTGGAGCAATCTATGGTCCGGAGTGACCATATGTTTTGATGTTTGGGCAAAGGGTTTAAGTTAGGTTCACCCTTGTATTTGATATGTGTATGTGAGTGTGCAGGTTTGCAGGATACACATAGACTTAGTTGGGCGGCTTCAGGTCCGGTGAAGAATGGCATGAGGAAACAAGTCGTGGGCTTGTATGCATCCGAGGGACCATGAACAAAGCAGGAACGATGAGCCAAGGGAAGCGCACTTCAAGGCATATGCAAAGGATGACATGAGGATGAGTCGCGGGTTCGTATGCATCCGAAGGATGAGAGCCAAAGTCGAAGAAGGCTTGAAAGTAATAGGTCAAAGCTACAAAAGAAGAGTCAGCTGAGTCGTAAGGGTCTGAGTGTGAGAGAATTAGACTCGAGAAGGGAAACCCTAGGTTTAGGGTTTGGGCAGTCAACTGGTGCTTAGATCAGTCGACTGATGTAGAGCACAGAAAGATCAATCGACTGATCTTATGTGCAGTCGACTGGTGTCGGCTGAAATTCGAATGTTGGACTGTAACGTACGAATCCAAGGTGGACCAGTCGACTGGTCTTGGCATCAGTCGACTGGTAACGGTTGTTTTAGCTGTGAGCTCTATTTAAGAGAGCTCGGTTTGGCTGGGCAAAGGTTGATGAAATAAGCTTGGATAAAGCATATTAGTAATCTCCAAGTGCTCAGGTGCTGTCGGGAGTTTCTGGTGAGGTTTCTCCACCCACAAGGAGTGACACAAGCTAGCCGAAAGTCTTCCAGGGACTAACCCACCGATGGATAGGGATCGTCCACCTTACGGACAGCTGTGGAGTAGGAGCTTTATCTCCGAACCACATCAACGGTTTGTCTTCTTAGTTGTTAGCTTTTAGTTATTGGTTACTCCGCTTGCACACTAACAACGTGTAGGAAGAGAACCGCGATCGAAGTGGGCGATCGACTATTCACCCCCCTCTAGCCGTGCGCACCGGTCTCAACAAGTGGTATCAGAGTCGGGGTCGCTCGTCTACGGACTAACCGCCGAGAGAGCAAAAGGATAGAGGGAATGGCACTTGAAGAACGCTTAGGTGACGACGTCAATGTTCCACCTCCCTACGACCGCGAGAGTTTCGATTATTGGAAGATACGAACAAAGACTTAGTTCGGAATGGATTGGGATCTCATGATTGCGCTAGAAAAACCATTTGATGTCTCGAAAGATAAACATGGGAAAAAGTTCCGACCACGATATTGGAATGAAGAGCAACAAACACAATCGAAGGCAAATGATAAGGTAATTTCAATTTTACTTAATATTTTGCCTAACGATGTGATTAGTCGTGTAGGTGAATATGTAAATGCGTATGAACTATGAAGCAAAATGTTAGCATTTCATGAAAACCCTACACAAGCTCAAGTAGTGGAAGAGCCCAAGAAAATGAGCTTAATGGTCCAAGAAGAGGAGAAGGACCAATCGGATGAGGAAAGAAGCTCAACATCCGAAGAGGAGGAGAAAGAAGAAAAAGATTCATCCATCTCCTCAAGTGAAGTGACACAAGAAATTGAAGTATCATCCACTTCATCAAAGGGGGAAGAAGAAGTCCCCACTTCAGGGATTGAGGGGGAGGAGAGACCATCCTCAATACCGGAGCAAGAAGAAGCTTCCACCTTCACCAAAGCAAAGTTAAAAGACCACATTATTTGCTTTGGGTGCAATGAGAAGGGATACTACAAGGACAAGTGTCCACTGGATAAGAAAAAAGAGGTAAACCCTAAACCCAAGTCAATTGCTTCAAAATCTAACATGGGTTGTAGGGAAAAGAAGAAGATGCGCATTAGGTGCTTCACGTGTGGTGAGCTAGGACATTACCACACCAAATGCTCAAGGAAAGGAGAATTCAAGAAATTGAAGCATTTGAGGAAGTGGGAGATGAAGGAGAAGAAGAAAAGCTCACATCAAGGGGGAGCTTAGGTAAAGGGAGAGCATTGTTGCTCATTCATTGGCGAAGGGAGAACCTTGGAGAGTTTCTTAAAAAGCCTTTGTAAGTCCAATATAGGGGGAGCCTTAGAAAGGTTTTAAAAAGCCCGGTTGGAAAAAATCCTGACTCATTGGGGATTTTAGGTGTGGGAATGCCTTGTAATAGGATTCATGCATGTTTGCATTGCATATGCATTGACGGTATAAGACTAAGGTGAAGCCTTAGCAATGTAAGTCCAAAATGTTATTTAGGATTATATTTGCTATTTGTTTTTCCTAACTTAAACGTATTGCCAAACATTAAAAAGGGAGAGATTGTTGGAGCAATCTATGGTCCGGAGTGATGTTTTGATGTTTGGGCCAAGAGTTTAAGTTAGGTTCACCCTTGTATTTGATATGTGTATGTGAGTATGCAGATTTGCAGGATACACATAGACTTAGCTGGACGACTTCAGGTCCGGTGAAGGATGACATGAGGAAACAAGCCATGGGCTTGTATGCATCCGAGGGACCGTGGACAATGAAGAAACAATGAGCCGAGGGAAGCGCACTTCGAGGTATACGCGAAGGATGGCATGAGCACGAGCCGTGGGTTCATATGCATCCAAGGGATGAGAGCCAAAGTCGAAGAAGGCTTGAAGGCAACAGGTCGAAGTTGCAAAAGAAGAGTCAGCTGAGTCGTGAGGGTCCGAGTGTGAGAGAATTGTACTCAAGAAGAGTCAGCTGAGTCGTGAGGGTCCGAGTGTGAGAGAATTGTACTCGGGAATGGAAACCCTAGATTTAGGGTTTGGGCAGTTGACCGGTGCTTGGATCAGTCGACTGATGTAGAGCACAGAATGATTAGTTGACTGATCTTATGTGCAATCGACTAATGTTGGTTGGAATTCGAACGTTGGGTTGTAACGTTCGAATCCAAGGTGTATCAGTTGACTGGTCTTGGCCTCAATCAACTGGTAATGGCTGTTTCAGCTATGAGCTCTATTTAAGAGAGCTCGGTTTGGCTGGACAAATGTTGACGAAATAAGCTTGAGTAAAGCTTATTAGTAGTCTCCAAGTGGTCAGGTGCTGTCGGGAGTTTGTGGTGAGGTTTCTCCACCCACAAGGAGCGACACGAGCTAGTCGGAGGTCTTCCGGGGACTAATCCACCGACGGATAGGAATCGTTCACCTTACAGACAGCCATGAAGTAGGGGCTTTATCTCTGAACCACGTAAATTGTTTGTCTTCTTAGTTGTTAGCTTTTAGTTATTGGTTATTTCGCTTGCGCACTAACAACGTGTAGGAAGAGAACCGCGAATGAAGTGGGTGATCGGCTATTCACCCCCCTCTAGTCGTACGCATGACAAGCCCAAAATAGACTGTCACGAATGTGGGCCTCAAATTTAGATATCAATGAAATGCTGGAAACCCTTTTACAATCAAAAGTATGAAAATGTAATATAGGGGCCACAGGTCGTATTTTTCTCGGGGACTAGTTGTTGTGCTTGATTTGTGCTTGTATTTAGGTGTCGTTTGTGTTTTTGGGTTTCAAATAAAACTTGGGTTTTGGGTTGCTATTAGAAACGAAAATGCAATGAAATGAAATGGCAATAAAAATAAATGAAAACTAAACAAATGTAATAAAAGGGCGATAGCAAGTGACAACTCAACCAAAGGGAAACCGATTCACCCAAAGGAACTTAATCGAATTAGAGGAACAAATCTGAATTAAATTGCTACTAAATGCCAAACAATTAAATCAACACGGAAGCTAAACTTCAATTGAGACTAATGCAAAAACTTCAACTTAATGGTAAAAATGAAACTTGATACTAATGCCGGAAGGAAGCTAGGAATTCAGTAATGATCCAAGCCCAAAACAAACTGATTTCAATCTATATGGCACAGCAAAAACAGCAATCAACTTGACACCAATCAATGCATTAGCCTCATCTTGATACAAAGTGGAAGAGTGAACCAAATTTGACACACAAGGTAGAGACTCATGCACCGAAGGTTTATCCTAAATGCAAAACTAGTTACTGATGAGTTCTGAATCAAGACTAATCACTTTATCTTGGAAATCAAACTAACAGCAATTGATATTCAAAACTAAAACAAGCAATTTCAGATATAAAAACAGAACAAGGAATGCAAGAACACTGCTAATTTGCAGAATCCTTTCAAATGCAGAAATTAAATTCACTAAGCAAGACAATTCGAATGCACAATCTGATGTTTAGACAAGATATATGAGATCTACTCGACACAAACTCAAGAAACTACAGATGAACATTCAGAAATTGCCCTGGCACGCAAGCTGAATCTGAAACGCAGCTTGTGCAGGAAGTGAAAATGCAGAAATTCAGAAATCTGATGCAGAGTTGCTAAACAAGAATTAAATGCAAGGTTTTAGATGTCGCGAATTGGATGCAAAGTCAACAAATGCAAACTACAGCTAAGAAAAACTGCAGAAATCAAATCTGGCACGCTGGGATGATACGCAAGCAATCTAAATGGCACGCAACAGGGAACTACTTTCAGAAATGAGTTGAAGCGAGAAAAACTGATTCAATTACCCTTGTTAACTACACAAACAATCTAGCTATTAGAAACACTGAATTAGAACTCTAATTGAAGCAAAAACTATTCGAAACCGACACATTACAGAAATTTAATCAGAATTTCAGAAACGAGTTAACAGAATTGAAATCTACTTCTAATAATAGAAATTAACTAAGCCTCAATCCGATTCCTTGCTGTCACTCAAGGATGAACTCGAATCGAGGTGGTCACGCCTTCAAAACGAAGAGATTGCTGAAGAAACGAAGAAGAAACGAAGAAGAAATCAGCTGCGGCGAGGACTTGGCGAAGACGCGACGACGGCTGAAGGTGGAAATTTTTGATTAAATACTTAAGCATGGACGGTCCAGATTGATCCACTTCAATCCAATGGCTGATCTTGCTCTGATTTGAGCCAAACTTTGATGATGATGATCTGGGGTCAGGATCTGCCTTGTGGTAGCTCGGATCCTCCAGATATGCAACGGATGGTCCAGATCAAGCTAATCTTTGAATGGATGATCTAGAGCCCTCCAAGCTTGATCCAACGGTTGATTTAGCTCTGATTGGGATGAAATCTTCAGATCTTGATCAGGGTGCTTGATCAACCCTTGCCCTAGCTTGGATTGCTTCGGATCGTCCCGGATGGCTCAAATCTAGCCGCTCTTGAATCGGACGGCCCAGATTAAATCATAATCTTGATAATTCGATCCGGGTCACTTCCGACTCAAGTTTGACCCAATATGCCCTAGGTCCTTGAACCTTTGATGCCTACAAAAAAAAAGATCAAGAATTTAGTGGCCAAATAATTCAATTTAATGCAAATTTACAATTTAGTCCAAAACAAGAGTAAGTTCTAAAACCTAGGGCAATTTCACAATTTTTGCAATAAAAACATAGGTCAAACATGGATTTAAGCAGCTCAAATAATCAATAAAATAGCATTTATCAACCCCCCCACACTTGAGCTTGAGCGTCTCGCGAAACAACTAAATAAGTATCCCTTAGGCTCTCTTAAGCATAATTAGAAGCAAATGAAAAGAAATTACCTAAGGTTGTCAATTCTCAAAAATCTAAGCTCTATGGATTAGTATCTTGTCCTTAAATCAACAACTTAGCCTTTTCATCTATCATGAGTCATTGAGATGAATTCAACTCTCTAGCCTTTTATGGGAAGTTTTGGCGGCTCTCTCCTTAAGTTCTAAGTTGATGATGGAAGTGGAGCTCACTCTTACACACATGTTTCTTGCACTACCATAGGCTTGCTTATTGTCTACTCTCCACCATTTATCATGATTAGGATTCACATCTACAAAAAACAAAAGTGTGGTAAGTAATGGAATAAAATCAAGGAAATGGAAAAATGTGAAAAGTGGAAGACTTGAGTGCTCAAAAATGTTTTCAATGTGCTTTGCCCCTCCTTTCAGTCCTCTCGTGAATAACAAAGTGTGGTGAAGTCACATTTGAATAAATTCCTTTGATTTAGATGAAAAACCCCTTTTTGCTCTCCATGTGCCAAGTTTCCCAATTTCGTGCCATTTTTGTTTCTTTCTTCTCTTTTCTGATTTTTCTCTTCTTCTTTTATCTTCTAGCAAGGTCAGCAACGAAATGGAATAAAGCTTTTGATTCGGATGGGAGAAACTTCACTTGATTTCATGGTGCCAAAGTTCACTTTGTGTCCACTTTGTTTCTCTCTTTTTCTTTTCTTTTCTCAAACTGTTTTTTTTTTCTTCTGTTTCAGCTTCTCCACTGAATCAATTTCAAATATCTGATTTCTTCACATCAGTTAGCATATAGGAGTAGTTGAGCAAATGGTGGTGGAAAACCTAAATGCTTCACTTGGAATTTTGGCACTACAACTTTTTTTTTTTCCTTTCTTTTCTGATTTTTCCGGTCTGATTTAAAGCATCCCAGCATCCACCATTCTGTTTCTGATCAGCTGTGATGTACTCAACATTCTTTGATGCAATTCCGAATTTTATTCTCTGATTCACAGCCCAGAAAAATTCAATTTCAGCCTCAACTTGGCACATTTCGGCACAAACTGCTTGTATTGATTTTCTTCTTTGTTTTCAGCTTTTGTTCAGCCCTTTCGAATTCTGATTTCTACAGCAAAGGATGCAACATCACTTGTTGACATATTCTGGCTCTTCATTCTTTGATTCACAGCCCTTGAAAGATCAAATTCAGCCCCAAGTTGATACAAACTTCTTCTCTAATCAGATTTTTTTTTCTTTTCTTTTCTTTAGCACAACTTCTTTTCTCTGTTTTTGGGCACTGATTTCTGCATTGAATCAGATTAATTCCAGATCAATTCAGTCTCTACAAGGTGTTACTGATCTTGGCTTCCCAAAATTCCAACTTTTCAATTTTTGATCCAAACCAATTCCGAAACCTGTTAAACAACTCAAGTTAACTTCATTTTGGCAAAAACTTCCTCTTCATTCTCTTTTCTTTTTCTTGCATTGCAGATTTTTTTTTTCTTTTCATTGCATGCCACTTTGATCTTCAAATGATGAGCAAGAATCTAGATGCTTCAATTGTTGTCTTCCTCAACTACTTCCTCTTGCTTGATCTTGATACTAAACATCAACTCAAATGGCACATGAATTTTTTTTTTTAAATGAAGTGCTTCCTTGATGATAATACATTCCAAAACACTAATCACTCCCCCACACTTAAATCTTTGTCCGTTTCGGGCAAAATAGCATTAGAAACATATCAAACAACAAGTCCAAAGAAAAGTGAAGGTAAGAGTAAGAAATAAGTAAAGAAAAATGGAATGGACATGAGTTTTGTCAAAAATGATATGAAAAGGTAAACAAAGTGATTAACCTCTATAGATGTGATCCAATCATTGAAATATGGTTTTGAAAGAACCTAGGCAAGTTCTAGAGCACAATAACATGTATGTGTCACAAATAAGGCTAATCTCACTAGGTAAAAATAATCATCTCAAGTCCTCAATTAAGAATTTTAAAAGGAAAGTAGTACTCAAGCATCCAAGAATTCATCCATGAGCTCAAACCCCTAAGTTTTGACAACCAAATTTAATTTATTTTTAAAAGACTCTAAAATGACAATAAGAAAACCTAGAGGGATACATTTATTCCTAATCATGCAAGAAAAAGTGCTAAAACACAAAACATGGTATTTACAATGATTTTATTCATGTCATGTTACTCTACTCACTTATTTATTAACAAGAACTCATTTAAGAGTGAAAACATGCAATAAAGGAAAAGGCAACAAAAATCAAACTCCCTTTTATTTCTGGCGGTCGGAGTCTGTCAAGAAACAGCCTCCACCGTGGTAGTGGAGGAGTCTGGGTGTGCGAAAGAGCTTCTTCCATTTCTTCAACTTTACAGTGCATCGCTCCCCCACACTTGGACTGTACAGCAACCTGTTCAGGTGGACGAAGATTATTTAAATACAAGACCCATTTAAGAGGTAGAGTGTTTTGGATAAAGTAAAATCTACTCCCTCTTTATTCTTTTCGGACATATTCCAGGAGGTTGAGTCTGTTCAGATAAAGCTCCCACTCCAGAAGTCTTCTGGACCCTGCAAAACCATGTAATTACCCCTCTCAGCGTGCAGGGTAGGAAAGAAATGAAATAATATCAGTCTTTGCAGAAAATGTATCAAAAAATGTATCACATCCAATAAAATCAATTTTAGTCCGCTCAAAAAAATTTTCACAATGAATACCTACCCAAGATGCATCAAGAAACTTATCATACTCCCTGAAATCTATTTTTGGACAATTCAATGAAATTTTCACAATTATTTTCCACACATGATATATCAAGAATCTATCGCAACCAATAAAATCAACTTTTGGTACCTCCATTGATGTTTCCAAAAAAAGTAAAGAAATACTTACCTGATCGCGCTGAAGAATACCTGGAGGTTCCACAATGATAATGTGTCCATAGCTCCCTCCGGGTCAAGTATTGGTTCTATATCAGGTTCAAGTTCTAGTAGCACTCACTGGAATAAGTGATCCCTGGGGCTCTGTGCAATCCCCTACACTTGCGGAAATGGTGGTGGTCCCTGGGGCTGTGTGCAATCCCCTACACCTAGAAAAAACTCTCCAACTGGAAGTGTGTCTGAAATATCTTCTGAAAAATCCTCAGTCTCAGCAGTAAATAACCTCTCAGCCTCCTCTGGTCTGCCCCAGCTCATCAAGAATATCCACGCTCCTGATGGAGTGATCCTCCCTCGGATGCTTCATAGCATCGAAAAGGCTAAATTGGACTACTGTGTCTCCCACCTCCATCGAGAGTGTGCCAGCATAAACATCAATCTTTGTTTTGGCAGTCTTCAGAAAAGGCCTCCCAAGGATGAGTGGGGATCTGCGTGCAAGATACTCTCCCTCCATGTCCAGAATGTAGAAGTCCGCAGGGAAAATCAACTCTTTCACTTTAACCAACACGTCTTCAATAACTCCTGCCGGGCGGGTCTGGCTCCTATCTGCTAGCTGTATCACAACTCCAGTGGGCTGTAGAGGACCAATACCAAGCATCTGGAAGACTGTCCTGGGCATGACATTAATAGAAGCTCCTAAATCAAGCATAGCATCATGTAGCATGGTGCTCCCTATCTCACAAGATACAGTGAACATGCCAGGGTCTTCACATTTCTGAGGGATGGCATGGATAAGTGATGAAACATTCTTCCCCATGCTGACTAACTCATTTTCCTTAAACTTCTTCTTATGAATACAAAGATCTTTCAAAAATTTTGCGTACTTAGGAACCTGTTTAATCATCGTCAGCAAGGGTACATTAATTTCAACTTTACTAAAAAGTTTCACCAGCTCATTGTACTCTTTTGCTTTCTCCTCCTCCACGTGTCTTTTGGTTGGAGTTCTCCCTTGTGGAAAAGGCAAAGGAACCCTAACATCATCAATTTTGGCCGGAGATGGTGCTGCTGAATTCTGCCCTGCTGTCCCATGCGTAGTAGTGGCTGTAAAATCGGCCTCGGCACTGTTTTCTTCTCCGTTTGCCACCAAATTTGGAGGGTTGCTCGAGGAATGAGTTGGGAACGGGCTAGGGTTGGAATCAGCTGAATTTGAAGTCATTTCATTGCTGTTTTGGGCCGGAATTGGAGATGCTGTCCGGTCTCCTGAAAATTCTGCTCTTGGACTCTTTGGAGATGATGTAACCTTCCCACTTCTCAAATAAATAGCACTCACGTTTCCTTTAGGATTAGGAATAGTTTGGGAAGGGAGTTGACTTGATCCTTGAGCTCGATTTTGATTAATTCCACTTGCCAATTGCCCTATTTGCCTCTCAACGTTTTGTTGCCAAGCTTGTTGTTGTTGCATCATTTGTTGAAACATATCCTCAACCCTCTGTTGGGGCACATTTCCTCCACTTGAATTCCCATGACCTCCTTGGTTAGCAAAGCTTCTTGATTGACCTTGAAAAGATGAAGTGGGCTGAAAATTTTGAGCTTGCTGTGATCCTTGAAAATAATGATTTTGGGGCTGAGAAAAGGACTGATTGGGCTGTTGATAGGGCTGATTAAATTGCTGTGATACTTGGGCACCTTGCTGTGAGTTGTAGGGTTGAAAGTTCTGATTTTGGGGTGGAAAATTAGGTGGCGAAGGCTGAAAATTCTGACTTTGAAACCCTTGACCGTAGGGCTGAAAATTCTGATGCATGGGCTGTGATGGCTGAAAATTTTGTTGATTTGAAGC
>JAGFNQ010000313.1:50662-104524 GCA_024364735.1 Boesenbergia rotunda | reverse complement strand
AAGGAGTAGTTGAGCAAATGGTGGTGGAAAACCTAAATGCTTCACTTGGAATTTTGGCACTACAACTTTTTTTTTCTTTCTTTTCTGATTTTTCCGGTCTGATTTAAAGCATCCCAGCATCCACCATTCTGTTTCTGATCAGCTGTGATGTAATCATCATTCTTTGATGCAATTCCGAATTTTATTCTCTGATTCACAGCCCAGAAAAATTCAATTTCAGCCTCAACTTGGCACATTTCGGCACAAACTGCTTGTATTGATTTTCTTCTTTGTTTTCAGCTTTTGTTCAGCCTTTCGAATTCTGATTTCTACAGCAAAGGATGCAACATCACTTGTTGACATATTCTGGCTCTTCATTCTTTGATTCGCAGCCCTTGAATGATCAAATTCCAGCCCCAAGTTGATACAAACTTCTTCTCTATTCAGATTTTTTTTTCTTTTTTTTTTCTTTAGCACAACTTCTTTTCTCTGTTTTGGCAACTGATTTCTGCATTGAATCAGATTAATCCCAGCTCAGTTCAGTCTCTACAAGGTGTTACTGATCTTGGCTTCCCCAAAATTCCAACTTTTCAAATTTTTGATCCAAACCAATTCCGAAACCTGTTAAACAACTCAAGTTAACTTCATTTTGGCAAAAACTTCCTCTTCATTCTCTTTCTTTTCTTGCATTGCAGATTTTTTTTCTTTTCATCGCATGCCACTTTGATCTTCAAATGATGAGCAAGAATTTAGATGCTTCAATTGTTGTCTTCCTCAACTACTTCCTCTTGCTTGATCTTGATACCAAACATCAACTCAAATGGCACATGAAATTTTTTTTTAAATGAAGTGCTTCCTTGATGATAATACATTCCAAAACACTAATCACTCCCCCACACTTAAATCTTTGTCCGTCTCGGGCAAAATAGCATTAGAAACATATCAAACAACAAGTCCAAAGAAAAGTGAAGGTAAGAGTAAGAAATAAGTAAAGAAAATGGAATGGACATGAGTTTTGTCAAAAATGATATGAAAAGGTAAACAAAGTGATTAACCTCTATAATGTGATCCAATCATTGAAATATGGTTTGAAAGAACCTAGGCAAGTTCTAGAGCACAATAACATGTATGTGTCACAAAATAAGGCTAATCTCACTAGGTAAAAATAATCATCTCAAGTCCTCAATTAAGAATTTAAAGGAAAGTAGTACTCAAGATCCAAGAATTCATCCATGAGCTCAAACCCTAAGTTTGACAACCAAATTTAATTTATTTTAAAAGACTCTAAAATGACAATAAGAAAACCTAGAGGGATACATTTATTCCTAATCATGCAAGAAAAAGTGCTAAAACACAAAACATGGTATTTACAATGATTTTATTCATGTCATGTTACTCTACTCACTTATTTATTTAACAAGAACTCATTTTAAGAGTGAAAACATGCAATACAGGAAAAGGCAACAAAAATCAAACTCCCTTTTATTTCTGGCGGTCGGAGTCTGTCAAGAAACAGCCTCCACCGTGGTAGTGGAGGAGTCTGGGTGTGTGAAAGAGCTTCTTCATTTCTTCAACTTTACAGTGCATCGCTCCCCCACACTTGGACTGTACAGCAACCTGTTCAGGTGGACGAAGATTATTTAAATACAAGACCCATTTAAGAGGTAGAGTGTTTTGGATTAAAGTAAAATCTACTCCCTCTTTATTCTTTTTGAAACACCCTCCAGGGGGTTTTAGCCTGTTCAGATGAAGCTCCCACTCCAGAAGTCTTCTGGGCCCTGCAAAATCCTGTAATACCCCTCTCAAGCGTGCAGGGTAAGAAAGAAATGAAATAATATCAGTCTTTGCATAAAATATATCCAAAAGTGCATTACATCCAATAAAATCAATTTTAGGCAACTCAAAATTTTTTTCACAATGAATACCTACCCAAGATGCATCAAGAAACTTATCATACTCAATGAAATCTATTTTGGATGCTCCAATGAAATTTTCCCAATTATTTCCCACACATGACAAATCAAGATATGTATCGCAGCCTATAAAATCAACTTTTGGTACCTCTCTTGATGTTTCCAAAAAATAAGAGAAATACTTACCTGATCGCGCTGAAAAATACCTGGAGATCCCATAATGATAGATGTGTCCATAGCTCCCTCCTGGTCAAGTATAGAGTCCGTATCAGGTTCAAGTTCTAGTAGGCGCTCAACTGGTATAAGTGATCCTTGGGGCTCTGTGCAATCCCCTACACTTTGAATCTCAACAGAAATAGGTGATCCTTGGGGCTCTGTGCAATCCCCTACACCTAGAATAATCTCTCCAGCTGTAAATGTGTCTGAAATGTCTTCTGAAAATTCCTCAGTCTCAGTAATAAATACTCTCTCAGCCTCCTCTGAATGAATAGCTTCTCTAGAAAAATCCTCTAGAAATCCCTCAGCCTCTATCTCTGTCTGTTCCAGCTTCTCAATAATATCCATGCTCCTGATGGAGTGATCCTCTCTCGGTTGCTTCATAGCATCGAAGAGGCTAAACTGAATAACCGTATCTCCAATCTCCATAGAAAGTGTACCGGCATATACATCGATTTTTGTTCTGGCCGTCTTCAGAAACGGTCTGCCCAATATAAGTGGAGAACGGCGTGCCAAGTAATCTCCCTCCATATCCAAAATATAGAAATCAGCAGGAAATATCAGCTCCTTTACCTTCACCAAGACATCTTCAATCATACCTGCTGGGCGTGTCTGGCTCCTGTCTGCTAGCTGTATCACCACCCCAGTAGGCTGTAAAGGGCCTATGCCGAGCATCTGAAAGACTGTCCTGGGCATGACATTAATAGAAGCTCCTAAATCAAGCATAGCATCATGTAGCATGGTGCTCCCTATCTCACAAGATACAGTGAACATGCCAGGGTCTTCACATTTCTGAGGGATGGCATGGATAAGTGATGAAACATTCTTCCCCATGCTGACTAACTCATTTTCCTTAAGCTTCTTCTTATGAATACAAAGATCTTTCAAAAATTTTGCGTACTTAGGAACCTGTTTAATCATCGTCAGCAAGGGTACATTAATTTCAACTTTACTAAAAAGTTTCACCAGCTCATTGTACTCTTTTGCTTTCTCCTCCTCCACGTGTCTTTTGGTTGGAGTTCTCCCTTGTGGAAAAGGCAAAGGAACCCTAACATCATCGATTTTGGCCGGAGATGGTGCTGCTGAATTCTGCCCTGCTGTCCCATGCGTAGTAGTGGCTGTAAAATCGGCCTCGGCACTGTTTTCTTCACCGTTTGCCACCAAATTTGGAGGGTTGCTCAAGGAATGAGTTGGGAACGGGCTAGGGTTGGAATCAGCTGAATTTGAAGTCATTACATTGCTGTTTTGGGCCGGAATTGGAGATGCTGTCCGGTCTCCTGAAAATTCTGCTCTTGGACTCTTTGGAGATGATGTAACCTTCCCACTTCTCAAATAAATAGCACTCACGTTTCCTTTAGGATTAGGAATAGTTTGGGAAGGGAGTTGACTTGATCCTTGAGCTCGATTTTGATTAATTCCACTTGCCAATTGCCCTATTTGCCTCTCAACGTTTTGTTGCCAAGCTTGTTGTTGTTGCATCATTTGTTGAAACATATCCTCAACCCTCTGTTGGGGCACATTTCCTCCACTTGAATTCCCATAACCTCCTTGGTTAGCAAAGCTTCTTGATTGACCTTGAAAAGATGAAGTGGGCTGAAAATTTTGAGCTTGCTGTGAACCTTGAAAATAATGATTTTGGGGCTGAGAAAAGGACTGATTGGGCTGTTGATAGGGCTGATTAAATTGCTGTGATACTTGGGCACCTTGCTGTGAGTTGTAGGGTTGAAAGTTCTGATTTTGGGGTGGAAAATTAGGTGGCGAAGGCTGAAAATTCTGACTTTGAAACCCTTGACCGTAGGGCTGAAAATTCTGATGCATGGGCTGTGATGGCTGAAAATTTTGTTGATTTGAAGCTTGGAAAGCTGGGAAAGATTGGAAGCCTTGCTGCCCTTGATAAGGTTGCTGGAATTGAGGTTCAAATGCCTGGAATTGTTGCTGAAATTGTTGGGAATTAGGCTGAAACGGAGGCTGAAAATTCTGGTTTGATGGCTGAAATTGTTGCTGATTGATCTGAGGTTGCTGTGACTGTGGAAGTTCGGTAGATTCTGCTGTGATGACTGAGTTTGAGGCTCTTGTTGGCAGAAAGCATTCCCATACCTCAAGTTAGGATGATTCCTCCAACCGGGGTTGTAGGTAGATGAGTAGGGGTCATTTCTTTGTTGGAATGGAGCTCTAGCCAAGGCCGCAACCGATTCATCTTGTTGGAGATTTGGACAAAGGTCCGAATTATGTTCTTGGCTTGAACAAATGCTACATACCCTTGTAACTTGATTGGGAAATGAAGTTGTTGGAAAATTTGAGGCTTGGTTCACATTGTTCAATGCCATTTGCTTCACTAAAGATGCCAACTCCAACAATGAGCTCTTAATTTCTTTATCTTCATTAGACGTCACTTGAGCTTCATTAACCCCTCTTGTAGTAAGTGCTCTACTCCCGAACTGTTGAGAATTCTCCGCCATGTTAGAAATGAGTTCTCTAGCTTGCGCCGGTGTTTTGTTTACTAAGGCTCCCCCTGCTGCCGCATCAATCATGCTCCTATCCATAGGTAATAAACCTTCATAAAAATATTGCACAAGAAGTTGCTCACTAATTTGGTGTTGAGGACAGCTAGAGCATAACTTCTTGAACCTCTCCCAATAATCATAAAGAGTCTCTCCAATCACTTGTTGAATGCCACAAATACTTTTTCTGATAATGGCGGTCCTTGATGCTGGAAAAAATTTCTCTAAAAATGCTCTCTTCATTTCAATCCAACTAGCAACATGTCCAGTGGGCAAATAATACAACCAATCCTTAGCAGCCCCAGTCAAGGAAAAAGGAAATGCTCTTAACTTAATGTCTTCTTCAGAAACGCCCTGAGGCTTCATAGTAGAGCACACCACATGGAATTCGTGCAAGTGTCTGTTTGGATCCTCCCCAGATAAACCCTGAAATTTTGGCAACAAATTGATGAGCCCAGATCTGAGCTCAAAGTTCCCCCCTAGCTCTGGATAAGCTATGCTGGAGTACTGAAATGCAGCGTCAGGTGCTGCAAGCTCCTTCATGGTTCTCTGGTGGTCTGCCATGTCAATGCCTGAGTGAGTGCTGATAGTCTGAAGTGGAGGGATATCTGTAGTCTCAGAAAGAATGGCCTGGCTCCTCCTGACTCTGAAGGTCCTCTCAATCTCAGGATCGAAATCTTCTAATTCAGCACCTAGAGACCTGGTCATAAAATCAAACAAATCGCAGTAAAAGTGGATAAAAAGATAAAACAAATAAAATCAAGTCAAAAGATATGACAATAAGCACAAAAGTAAGTCAAGAATGATATGAAATAAATGCACGAGCAAAAATCAAACAAGTCAACTAACAGTTCCCCGGCAACGGCGCCAAAAATTTGACGGGCCCAAATCTACTAGATTAAATTGTCACGAACGTATGGGCTCATCAAATTTAAATATCAATGAATGAAAGCTGGAAACCCTTTTACAAGCAAAAATATAAGAATGTAGCAAAGGGGCCACAGGTCGTATTTTTCTCGGGGCTAGTTGTCGTGCTTGATTCAAACTTGTAGATGTGTCGTTTTTGAGTTTTGGGTTTCAAGTGAATAATTTGGGTTTTGGGTTGTTCGTAATTCAGAAATGGCAGTGCAAGAAGAAAATGAAAGAAATCAAACTAGTTCACTAAACAAGAAATTTACACTTAAGAACTCAACCTAATGGAAACTTACTCAAGCCTTACAAAATTTTGGAAACTAATTTCTGAATTCGAAAAACAAGAGAATGCTAAACAATTAAGTAGAGGTAGTGATAGGAGTTTTCATGTGAACAGCTTAAACTTAAAACAAGTGCTAACCAATGGAGTTGGGAGTTAAACAAGCAACCATATCAACTCAGATTTGCTACAGATTTTTGGAAACTAGCCGATGCACACAAAATTCAGTAATAGCTAAACATGATATCAATAGATTTCAAAAGCTATTTTACTCCAAAGAACAAGTGAAAAATTAATACAAGTTAATACCCCAAGCAACTTGGCACGCAAGGGAGATCCTTGTGTGCCAAAAACTAATACTGCTTTCACAAAGTATCAATTTTCAGCTTAGGATCTCAACTTGATTGATTAAATTTTGGAAATAAGGCTACTAGGAATGAACTATGCAAGTCTAAGCGAAGGATTTAAGAGCTGGATTCAGAGACTTGTGAAACACAGAAAAAAAAAACAGAAATAAGAGCAGATTTTCAGAAACGCAGTGCTATCCAAGCTGAAATAAAACAGAATCCGGTAATGAAGACAGCCATTAAATTCAAAACAACAAGCAATTTGGAATCAAGTCACTATTCTAATGTTCAAACAAGATTCAGAATGATCTAAAGTTCACTTAAAACAAATTACAGATGTTACAGCTAATGATTTGCAGAGATGAAATCTGGCACGTAACAGGTTATACTGAACAAGAATGGCACGCAAGCAAACTAAAAGGAGATAACTGAATTTGATTCAATTGTTCACTCAACAAACACTAGATCTAGTTAACTTTCAGAAATTATATCTAACTTAAGCAGAAACAACTTAAAGAAATGATCAAACGTCTGATACGAATTTCAGTAACGGCAAATTTCAGAAATGGAAATACAACTGAAACTAAGGAAACTAGCTACAAAAACTGATCCTCAACCCCTTCTTGAGCTCAGATTCTTCTTGTCGTCACACAAGAGGAAGCCTCGAACCCGTAAGCTTCACAGATTGCCGGCAATCAAACTCTGCAATTCGATCCAACTGTAGCTCTGTTTCTGGGCAGTATGGAGCTGGAACCTTCACAGAGTCATCATCCCGATGATCTAGAATCCGATCAAATGAAGAAATCGAGTGGTCGCGCCCTTGAATTGGAGAAAACAGGAAGAGATGATGAAGAACTATTGAAGAAATCGAGCTGCGGCGAAGAACTTGGCGAAGACGCGACGAAGGCTGAAGCAGGGAAAAATTTCCTTAAGTAATTAACATTGGACGGCTCAGATTGAATTGAGGAAATCCAACGGCTGATCTTTCTCTGATTTGAGCCAAACTTTGATGATGGTGATCTGGGGTCAGGATCTGCCTCGTGGTAGCTCGGATCCTCCAGATGTGCAACGGATGGTCCAGATCAACCAATTCTTTGAATGGATGATCTAGAGCCCTCCAAGCTTGATCCAACGGTTGATTTAGCTCTGATTGGGATGAAATCTTCAGATCTTGATCAGGGTGCTTGATCAACCCTAGCCCTAGCTCGGATTGCTTCAGATGATCCCGGATGGCTCAGATCTAGCCGCTTTTGAATCGGACGGTCCGGATTAATCCAAAACATAATAATTCGATCCGGTTCCACTTCCGACTCAAGTTTGACCCAGTAAGCCCTAGGTCCAGGATCCTTTCGTGCCTACAAAAATATATCAGAAAATTAGTGGCCAAATAATCCAAAAATGTGCAATTTTGCAATTAAGTCCAAAATAAAAGGAAATCCTAAAACTTAGGGTAAAATCATAATTAAACAAGTAAAACTTGGGTCAAACATGGATTTTAGTAATTAAAATAATCAATAAAAATGGTACTTATCAGGTATTAAACATGCTTCCTTGTTCTATGCACATATGAGTAAGTACTTAAGCATTTCTCTATACTGTAATTAAGTAAAGGAGCAATAGAAAAACTGAAACTTAAAGCTTTCTTACTTGAAGACGGCAAGGTTGATGCTGATGTGTGTGTGATGCTGGAGAATGGGAACTGCTCTGATACCACCTGTAGCGACCCGCCTTCTCTGCCTTAGACGGCCCGCTGCTTCTTCTACTTCTTGACTCTAATGCACGACTAAAAATGCGGAAATCTTTTTTTTTCTTTTTAATCTATCTGAGAATGATATTCTAACTTAAATAGTCATGCATGATACCATGTCACACTTTCTTTCTCAAAAACTCGTAAGAACATACTTATTGAAACTTGCCTCGCTCAACTCAGCTTGCGGATATCAGTCGACTGGTACTGTACCAGTCGACTGGTACGCCTGAAATCTGAAAATTCAGATTCGAAACTTAGTTTCCAAAAGCCACCAAACTTATAGATTCAAGCCATAACAAGACACAACACCATTTCTATACTCTATACCAGTTTTCTGAACAATTTAGCCAATCAAAACGAATCCATAAACTTGAATTTAGGACTTTTACGGAATTTAGCAAGTTATGAAAAATCTACATAGACTTTAAGCTAGAGTTTGTACCAAACTTAACTTCTAACCATTGATACTCATCACACAAAATTCTGAAACATCCCTAAGGCATAATCAAATGAGAAAGCAACTTTTCTAAACATACTTAAGCAATAAAAACTTGATTCAAAGGGAAATTAATACTATCTTGGCACATGCATCTATTTCTCTAACAAAGTATCAATATTTCAAACTACTCACACTTCTACTCATCCAATGCAATCATAAGGATATGTATGCTAAATGAAATGACATGGAATCTTTACTCTAAGAAATTGAGCATGCAAAACTATCCAAAGCTTAAATGTTCGCTAAACTCCATAAAGCAAGAACTTGAAATTTGAATAAACTAAAACATTGTAATTCAAATAACTAAATTGTCTCGTCTCAAGGATCTCTCCAAAATCAGCCACCACACACACTTTACTCAGCACCGCCTCGTCGCCTTCCTTCAGAATTGCTTGCCTTTACCTTTATCTGCAGTAAGAGGAAATGCAACTAGTAAGCAAAAATCTTAGTAAGTACTATCTAGCTCACAAAATCTCGAATGTGCAAACATGCTTCTTGAACAATATGAAAATCACATGAGATACTTATATGCTTGAAAGAAAACTGATCTAAACATGTATAACTCAAAACATGCATACTCAAGCATTAATAAATCTCAACTTGCTTTTCTTGGCTCAACTTGAAACTTTAGCTATTCTTTAACTTTTTGAAAACTCTTTAAACTTTAGAAACTTTGCTAAAGCATATACTTGAAAATAATAATCATTTGGATCCACTGAAGACGTAAGTACCATCTCATGCGCGTTCCCTAAATGGTTGGGGTAGCGAGCCACCAATCCTAATAGAGCAGACCTTGGTCTACCAGGGCCAAGACCTTGGAATTGGACACCTGGATTTCTTTAACGACGCCCTTGGACGCCGGGTACTGGCCTTAGAAAATAAAATAGCTTTTCTTTCTTTTCTTTCTTATCTGTAAATGCCTTGGCATTTTCTCGAGCACCTTGCGTGCTAAAATCCCTAAGTCTTGACTTTTGAGGATTTCTTAAGGCCTTGGCCTTTTCTTTTCTTATCTTTATCTTCTCTTTTCTTTCCTCATAGCTTTTCTTGGACCCTAACCTCATATAGGGTACTCAATAAAATATATAAGCATATAATGAACTAAGATCACATGCAAAAATCTTAACAAGAAGTAAATATCTCTTTTAAAAACTTTTAAGGGAAATTCTTGTGGAAAAACCGCCTCTTACTGCAGGTGAGCAGTACTTACCTTGATATCTTGGACTTACAACCAAGATTGACGTCTAGGCTCGGAAGAAAATTGAGATCTCGGAGATTTCTTCGCGCCTATGCGTTCCTCTCGTCGCGGGGATTCCGAATATAGGAAAATCTCTTGGAGGAGAGCCTTGACCGGCCCTCTAGGCCTTGGTGTGGTGTCTCCCAAGAGAGGAGAGGGGAAAGGAGTCGGCGCAAGGTGTTGGGCGAGGGGGGAGAAAGGGTTTAGGTTGAGAGAAAATAAAATTTCTCTCTTTAACTATCTATTTATACTTATGGGGCGAATTTACCTAACTATACCTTATCTATTGTTTCGCCCAATTTATTTCAACAAAATCGAGCTGGTCGCGCGCGCGCCTGGTCTCCTGGTGGTCGCAGGTTCAAACCCCCTGCTGCCCTTAAACGTTTTTCTTTTTTTAAAAATACTAAACGGACTCGGAAAATTTCATAAAAATATTCTAAAAATTCCTAAAAATATCTAGAATATTTCTAAACCATTTTTAAATAATTCTAAGGACTTTATGAACTAAAAATGGGAATTTTAGGGCGTTACACCCAACCCTTCCGAGTTAGAACATCATCTAACCTAGCCCTCCAAGCTAGGCACCTGGCCCTCCAAGCCAGGACTTTTTCACCTAATTCTCCAGGATGGGAATTTGCACCTAACCCTCCAAGTTAGAACTTTTCACCTAGCCCTCCAAGCTAGGACTTTTCACCCAACCCTTCCGAATTAGGACTTTTCCAACACCTAGCCCTCCAGACTAGGATTTTCAACACTTAACCCTCCAGGCTAGGATTTTCCAAACCATGCCTAATCCTCGATCAGGACTTAAACATAATCATAGTCATCAACCTAAACTTAAATCGGTGTCAACACCAAAACAACAATCAAGGCCAGACTGCATCAACATATGCTTAATGCATATTCCCTTCCTAGCTACTTTTGGGCCGAATCAGTTAATACTGTTGGTGCGTGGATGGCTAGAGGGGGGGGGGTGAATGTAGCCAGACACATATTTCTTTCACTTTTGAACTTCTGCACTTAGGGTTAGTCGCAGCACAGTGGAAGCAATACAAAAACAAAGATGCAGAAACTAAACCCTAAATTAAGCACAAGCACAAAACGCTAACAAAGAGGATTTACAAGGTTCGGGGATAACCTGCCCCTACTCCTTGGCGTGCTCGTAAGGTGGGCGATCCCTTGATCGTCGGCAGATCAAGCCCTAGAAAATCCGGATAGAATGCAACATCCTTCTCGGTGGAGTAACCTCTCCACAGCGTTTCACAACGAATGAAGTATTAAGTACAGAGAAACACGAGAAGGAATCTTACAGAGCACTTAGGACAGCAAGAACACAAGCGAACTCCTCACCAAGCTCCACTCAGCACAGATCACACGCAAGAAGTCCCTGCTCTTCGTGTCTTCTTGCTGATGGACTCGCCAAGCTCTTTGTTTCTTCCAAGTGCTCAAGTATCAGAATGTTGCTCAAGATTCACAGTTGCTTGCTCAAAGAGATGATCAAAGTTGTTGCAAGAGCACAAATGTTGTAGCCAAAGAAGAGTTCTTCCTATTTGATGCAGAGACTTCTTCGCCACCAAGCCCTTAAGCCTCTGCTCACTGAACGCCAGGTCACAGCCACCTCTTTGCAGCTCCCAGCTACTCAACTGCAACTGCCCAGCTATCCTGACCTCTCCTGCTCTCCCTGAGCTCCCCTCAGCCAAGCCCTGGTCAGCATCTCAGTGGCGCAGTCGTCCGTTGAAACCTGAGAAGGTAAACTGCCAAACCTGATCAAGCAAAAGCCTCCATTTGACTCCCCTTGAGTGAACCTGAGTTATCTGCACACTTAGAAGGTCATTAGTACAGCAAATCAACAGAGGATCAAATATCAGATGGCTATGAACAATGATCAGTAGTGTATCAATAGCAATCAGAACGCGATCAGAACTCTGACAGTGTTTTTGAATTAAATCTGTCAGCTACTGATCGGTCACCGGACCGATCAGAGTGACTCCTGATCGATCACCAGACCGATCAGGATGGTCTCAGTCCGATCAAGCTCCAGCCTAATCGGTCCCCAGTGAGAAACTAGAAATCACGACCTTTTGGTGATAAGTCACCCTGACCGATCATAGATCGTGGATCGGTCACCGGACCGATCCACAGCATTGCTGGGATTCCCAGCTTTCGCAGCCAATCCTCACTGATCGGTCACCGGACTGATCAGAGTGTGTGCCGATCGGTCCTGGTGACCGATCAGGCCACTCTCCGACCAATCAGGCTCCAGCCTGATCGGTTATAATGAGAAGCTCGCGACATTTGATCGTTCCACAAAACGTTCTGATGGTCTCCCTGATCGGTCACCAGACCGATCAGGAGCCGAACACAAAAGCTACTGTTCTCTCCCTCATCGGTCACCAGACCGATCAGGAGACGATCAGTAACCTAACAAAGTCACTGTATGCTCCCTGATCGGTCACCAGACCGATCAGACATCACTGGATCGATCCACGAAGGAAGTTCGTGCCAACTTCTCTGATTGGTCACCAGACCGATCCAATCAAGGCCAACTTCACCATAAGTCAAGAGAACTGGCTTCCTAGCCTTCACTGACTCGTGCTCAGTCCCCCGGACCAAAACTCCGTGCCCAGTTTCACTCACCTGGACTTCAACCTAGCCCTCCAAGCTAGGACCTGGCTTCACTCACCAGGATTTCATCCGACCTAGCTTCCCAAGCTAGGACCTGGCCCTCCAAGCCAGGGTTTCATCCAACCTAGCATCTCAAGCTAGGACCTGGCCCTCCAAGCCAGGGTTTCATCCAACCTAGCTTCTCAAGCTAGGACCTGGCCCTCCAAGCCAGGGTTTCATCCAACCTAGCTTCTCAAGCTAGGACCTGGCCCTCCAAGCCAGGGTTTCAATCAACCTAGCTTCCCAAGCTAGGACCTAGCCTCGGCCGCCAGGCTTTCATCACCTAGCTTCCCAAGCTAGGACCTGGCTTCACTCATCATGCTTTCATCACCTAGCTTCCCAAGCTAGGACCTGGCTTCACTCACCAGGATTTCATGCCCAGTCCTCGACCATGACTTAATCCACATTCGCTCAACCAAACTTAAATCGTTGTCAACACCAAAATAACAATCGGGCCAGACTACATCAACAATCTCCCCATTTTTGTTGGTTGACAATCCGATTTAAGTTTAGGTATTAGATCAATTGAAGTCCATTCAATTCACATAAGGGAATCAAGATCCTCCCCCTATAATAACCTCAAACTTAATCAATCATTTTCTCCCCCTTTGTCAAACATCGAAAAAGGGCATGGTTATTAAGTTTTAACATAACTCCCCCTCAATCAAGGGTCTCCCCCCAAAATCCAAAATAATCAAAGGATAATTTTTGAATTACATATGAGAGGCATATACTATAAGTGTATCATGGCAACAATGTATATGCATCATACGGCGATAAGTGTGAATTGCACATGAAAACATATACAGAATAATATCATGGTCAAACATGTATATGTTTCATATGACAAGTAGGGAATGCAACTGTATCCGACACATAACCCTGATTGGTCTCCGTGGCCGATCAGATTCATTGATTATTCGATACAGAAATATTTCTTATTAGTCTAGGGAGCGATCAGATTTCAAAAAAAATTTCAAAACTATGATACGTTCCTGATCAGACTGCATTAACAATTTGCATTCCACAATAGGGGTGTAGACTCCATTAATATACGATATTTCAGAAAAATTTCTGAAACACGACATCAAGAACAAGAGTCATGACTCAACAAACCCTTTCTTATGAATTTGAACATTCCAACATAGGTTTGTATCAAATCAATATTAAGTTTTGTTCCAAGTATGATTAGCCAAACCTCATTTTAACACTTGATGTTTCAGAAAAATTTTTGAGAATCAAGGGTCTTGAAAATTCCTACCCATATTTTACCACTCGAACAAATTTGTACAAATTTGTACTCCCTTAGTACCAGGTTTGTACCAATGGATGATCAAGTATGTTTCAATGGTAATTGGATTGTATCAGATTTGTTTGTATCAATATGATCAGCAATCTGATACAATTCAATCAAAAGTGATTGGTCTGAGAAGTTTTTGGATCAATTTGGAACGACCTGGGAGTTCCCTGATCAGAGTTGATCTGATCGATCACCGGACCGATCAGAAGGACCCCTGATTGGTCACCAGACTGATCAAGGTGAGTCCTGATCGGTCGATGGACCGATCAGGTCTGATACATAATGTTTTCTGAAACTGATCAAGGGGGAGGGAGAAGTACCCTAGAGGATGAAGATCATGTAGTCAATGAACCTACAACCTCTAGGCCCTTGAGACATCACCAAGATCACCCTATTGACCAAATAGTGGGTGATGTCACTCAAGGAGTAAGGACTAGGTCCTATTTCAGAGACCAAACTAGTCGAATCGCCTTGATCTCTCAATTAGATCCTAAGTCTATTGATGAAGCCTTGGGAGATGTAAATTGGGTCTTAGCAATGCAAGAAGAGCTAAACCAATTTGAGAGAAGTGAAATTTGGGAGTTGGTTCCTAGGCCCAATGATTGCACCATTGTAACCACAAGATGGGTCTTTAGGAACAAACTAGATGATCAAGGCAAAATCACTAGGAACAAGGCCTAGATTGATTGCTAGGGGGTTTAACCAAGTTGAGGGATTAGACTATGATGAGACATATGCCCCCGTAGCTAGATTAGAATCCATTAGAATTCTACTAGCCTATGCCGCTCACATGGGTTTCATACTTCACCAAATGGATGTGAAGTCGGCATTCCTTAATGGGATTATTAAGGAAGAGGTTTATGTAGAACAACCCCCGGGTTTGAGGACCCTAACTATTCAAGACACGTTTATAAATTGAGAAAGGTCTTATATGGATTGAAACAAGCTCCCCGGGCTTGGTATGAAAGGATTTCTTCATTTCTAGTGTCTAAGGGGTTTAGGAGAGGAACAATTGACCCTACTTTGTTCCTAAAATCTAAGGATAAGGACATATTTGTTGCCCAAGTGTATGTAGATGATATCATATTTGGGTCAATAAATAATGACTTCCTACAAGAATTCATCAAATGTATGGAAGATGAATTTGAAATGAGACTTGTAGGAGAGCTAACTTTCTTTTTAGGACTTCAAGTTAAACAAACTAATGAAGGAACACATGTTTTTCAAACTAAATATGCTAAGGAAATGCTAAAGAAATTTGGTCTAGAAAATGCCAAGATAGCATCTACACTCATAGGAACCAATGTGAAAATGGATAGTGACCTTGAAGGGAAAATGGTAGACTCTAAACAATATAGGAGCATGATTGGTAGCCTACTATACCTAACCGCTAGTAGACCCGATATACTTTTTGCGGTAGGTATGTGTGCAAGGTACCAATCTTGTGTCAAAGAGTCCCATTTGGTTCTAGTTAAGAGGATTCTAAGGTATGTCAAAGGCACCCTTAATGTCGGGCTTTGGTATCCTAGAACCCCTAATATTGATCTTATTGGATACACCGACTCAGACTATGCGGGATGCAAGCTAGATAGGAAGAGTACTAGTGGCGGGTGTCAATTTCTTGGGTCTTCCTTAGTTAGTTGGAGTAGTAGGAAACAACCATGCGTTGCCCTATCAACAACGGAGGTGGAATATGTGGCAAATGAGTGGTTGTGTTTCCCAACTACTTTGGATCATGCATACCTTAGAAGATTATGAGTTATATTATTCCAATGTCAAAGTCTTGTGTGATAATGTAAGTACAATCAATTTGACCAAAAATCCGATTCACCACTCTAGAACAAAATACATTGAAGTGAAACATCACTTCATTAGAGACCATGTGGCAAGGGGAGACATAGAATTGCACTATGTTGAGTCCAAGTCCAACCTTGCCGACATTTTTACTAAGCATCTTCCTGAATCGGAGTTTACATCTTTAAGAAGAGGGATTGGAATGTGTTTTGTAGAAGTATAGGATGAATCTTGGGGTAATAGATTGGGAAAAGTGTGATTGATCCATTAGGGTGATACAATTGGTTCACTTGTGCTTGTGGCATAATGTTGAATCATTAAATGTATCAAAATATCAAAAATAGACCAATTATGGGAAGGCAAGTGTTTAATCAATGGACACTTTGCTCAAAGATCATAGTTGGATATTTTAAACCTTTGAAAACTATTTTATATTTTCCATGCTTCGCCATACTTTTAAAAGATATATGATTGCAAATCTAAGTTGAGATTTTGATACAAAACTTAGTGGTTTTCAAGGATTTTGAGATTTTATCAAAAGTCAAGCATGTTTGAAATTTTATATGGAATGATATTTTTCCTTGATAGAGTATATTATTTCAAACATGCCTGCAAATTTTTATAATTTTTGAAATTTTTCTGAATTTTCTGGATGTTTCTGAAATTCGACAGAAAAGCTAAAAAATCTGACTGAAAGCGTATCAGTCGACTGCCCCATGGGCAGTCGACTGGCATGCCTGATTTCAGCTTCTGTGATATTTTTCAGAAATTCAACTTTCTCTCATTTGATGCCTTGGGTTAGGGTTGCTTGAGGCAATCATTTTGATGGTGTCAAAGGGGGAGAATAGATGGTTTAAGTTAGATTTTTGACTTAAAATGGGTGGGTTTAAGTTAGTTGTTTAACTTAAATTTTGGAGTATGATTGAAAATTGAAATGGATAAAGGCATAGGTTAAGGAGGAGGGTACCTCTTAGGTTTTACTATGCTTTATACTCTTAATTGTTGTTGCTTGTTGTTAAGTTGGGAACTTAATTTAGATTATGAGTAGAATTGAAAATGGGAGAAGACATGGATTAAGGGGGAAGTTACCTCTTAGGTTTTTGATATGTCTTATGTTTTTCAATTGCTACTGATATTTACTATTGTTGAACTGGTATTTTTATCCCTAAACTTAAACATATTGTCACACATCAAAAAGGGGGAGATTGTTGAGGCAATCGGCCCAAGAATGATCGGGAAGATCATGGTTTTGATGTGTGTGTCAATAAGTTTAAGGTTAGGGTGTTATGTTGTATTTGATATTGTTGGTGCTTGGATGGCTAGAGAAGGGGGTGAATGTAGTCCGACACAAACTTCTTGAACTTTTAAAGGGTTCACTGCAGTTAGGGTTAGTAGCACAACGGAAGCAATACAAAACAGAGAGATGCAAAAGCCAAACCCTAAACTAAGCACAAGCACAAAACGCTAACAAAGAGGATTTACAAGGTTCAAGGATAACTTGCCCCTACTCCTTGGCGTGCCCGTAAGGTGGGCAATCCCTTGATCGTCGGCAAATCAAGCTCCGGAAAATCCAGATAGAATGAAACCTCCTTCTCGGTGGAGTAACCTCTCCACAGCGTTTCAACAGAATGAAGAAATTAAGCGCATTGAAACAAAAGGAAGCTTACAGAGCACTTAGGATAGAAAGAACACAAGCGAACTCCTCACCGAGCTCCACTCAACACAGATCTCACGCAAGAACTCCCTACGCTTCGTGTCTTCTTCACTAGTGGAAAAAAGGCTTTTAACACCGGTTATTTTCGACTTTTAACACCGGTTCCGGAACCGGTGTTGATCCAGCCGGCATTGTAAGTATAGACTTTTAACACCGGTTAACAAACCGGTGTGATATATAGATTTTACACCGGTTAATAACCGTTGTTAAAAGTTCAATTATGAGGCGGGAAAGCCATTTTAGACACCGGTTATTTTAAACAACCGGTGTTAAAACATCATTTTTAACACCGGTTCTGAAAACAACCGGTGTTAAAACATCATTTTTAACACCGGTTCTGGAAACAACCGGTGTTAAAATGATGTTTTAACATCGGTTCTAGAAACAACCGGTGTCAAAAGTCTTAATTTTTTATATAAATTTCATATTAATTTTTTATATAAATTTCATATAAATTTCATATTTATTTTTTGAGGACGAGCTTCATATAATTAATGAGACGAAACAAAATTCTGTCTATAATAAAACTTGTGAAAAAACTACATTCTCAAGTTTCGTGAAAGGACGATGAACACCATCTCAAGTGTTAGCTTAATGTCTACAACGAACTTCAATGGATACAATCTATAACAAGGAACAGATGGAAATTTAGGTGTGGAAGGCACCTAAGAACACATCTGCACTTTAGCTGAAGGATTGCATCCCTGTACAAGTTGATTTTGTAGTTACTTGAAACCCACACCATGCACCCCAGTGCTCCAATTGTACCCGGCTTTACGCCATTCTCTCTTTCACTCCTCCGGCGGCAGTTTGAGCTTAAAACTGGTTCAGGAGGCCGGAGATTTTCTTCAGTTTGAGAGGAAGATCTTCCAACACATTTAGTAGGCCGGAGAGCTGATTACTCTGCACGTGACTACAAAAAAGTAATCATCATATTTATATTACTCTCGAAAGGGTTAAGAGAAATAATCTTATACATTCAAATGAGACTCACAATGTAGTCAAAGATGATAAATTTCCCATTGTGGCTGGTAATGGACCACTGAGATTATTGAAAGAAAGATCCCTGCTTGAAAATGGACATGTTACTCATTAATAATAAAGGATAAGCAGAAAACATGAATATCTAGTGAAATACAAAATCCAACCCACAAGTTTATTAGACCAGTGAGAGAGCTAAAGGCATCTGGCAGATCACCACTCAATTTATTGTTATTAATTGACCTGAACAGCACAAAGGCCACCAATGAAATTGAGATTAACAAACGAAACACATGATCAATTGTGTAAAACCAAACAACACATTACATGTCTGTCAGAAGGGTTAACTTTGATAAGGAATCTGGAATGCTGCCTGTGAATTGATTAGATGAAAGAAAACTGTCCCAAGGCAAATCATGCAGATCATCACAGAACAAGAGCAATCTATGGAAACAAGAAATGTTAGACACATATTATCATTTAAAACATACAATGTGCACAGGGTGAGAGGAAGATTCTAGGTGATGGCTACAACCGAAAGTAGCAAGCAAACAATAGTCAATACACAAATTCTAGGTGATGGCTTCAGCTTTGAGAAATGAACTGAATGAATTGGAGAATGAGACTGTAGTTTCTCATGCTAACAGAAAAATGAAATTCAACCAACTATGACTGACATTGTAATTATTGAAGAAAAATTGCCTAGACCATCGCCCAGTTGTCCTCCAAGATTTGCAGCATTGATAACTCTATCAAAATAAGGCCATTAAGATAAGAACGCAAGATTCTTCAATTGGATAAGTTAGGAGACAATTACCGTACATTGCAGTTATGTTTGAGTTAACACATTGAACACCTTGCCAATTCTCTGTGCAGGGGTCTCCTCCATTCGGAACCCATCCAGGAAGAGGAGGCGAACCCAGTGCAACATATAAGCCATTTATAGCAGCAACTAAGAAAAAAAATTGCAGCAATAGTACTGTAGATTAAGAAATTCAGTATACATGCAGCATTGCGTGCATAAAATATATTGCCTTTGCCAGCATGTGGTTTTACTCTGCCAGCATGTGGTTTTACTCCCACGCCTTGCTCTTGCACAGTTGAGTCCTTGTGTGGTTGAGACTTACAGTTATTCGAGTAATGTCCTAGCTGACAACATCTGCTACACATCTTCAATGGAGACTCAAAAACAACCTGCAAATCTACATCACGACCATCCGGCAGCGTTACGGGTATCAAATTAGGCAGGGGTTCAGTGATATCCATTTCTACCATAACACGCGCAAAACTGATGCGCTCTTTCAATTGCGTTACCCGATCAGTGTGCAGAGGGTTACCCACCATTGATACAATCTTACTTAGCCCTGATACGGTCCAGCAATCCACAGGTAATCCAAAAATCTGCATCCACAAAGGTACTCGGCTCTGAGATTCCAGTTGGAAGCTGAAACACTGTGGCATCACCTTGAGGTACAGCGGACACCCATAGGCCACATATGGCCCATCCTGGAGAACGCGATCAGCATCTTCTTTAGCGTCAAATTTGAACACCAGCCACAGTGTATGATGTGTAAACATTTTGTGGGGTGCCCTCCATTTTCTTGTGAGATCCTTCAACGCCTGCCAGCCTGGGAATCGCCCTATGAATCTTCACACCAAACAGTGCCCCATGGCTTCTTCCACCGGCTGCATATCCTCTTGCTGAAGCGGCACCCTAGCAGCAACCTGTTGAACCCGACACGGCGCCGTACTGCCATCACAGTGCCTGTTGAGTTTGAACAGATCTGCCCACTTCGTCTTCGGCACTGCACCAGCCGTTGGCGATCCCTGTGCCCTGACTTCTGGAGTGCTGCCTGTGGGTTGCTCCGGAAATCTGGGTGCTTCCGTCTCCCCAACCACTACAGGATCTCCAGCAACCGGATCTTTCACTGCCTCTGATGCCACTGCTTCTCTATTGCACCCTGGGATGTTGTCTTCCCCACGCGACGTCCATGGATCGCCATCTTCCAGGCTTGTCAAGCGCCTCCCTCCTCGAAGCAATCGGGGCGCCGAATCTCGCGTTGCGAATGGTCTGCTTGGGGCAAGGGGTCGCCATTGCGGCGGCCGCCACCTCATGTAGCCACGCATCTGCCAAGCCCTAACTTAAGAATAAGGTATCGGGTCCCCCTCACCCTATCGGATCCAACTGCAATCCGCAACCCGTTAACCCATGCCCACTTGGCTTAAGATTCAAAATTCAAACCACCCAAGTCTAATCACATATGACCACGGTTATTTACAAAATCATAGTCAAATATATTTTTAACACCGGTTGTTAAAAGAACCGGTGTTAAAAGTATTTTAAAATTCAAATAATTATAACATATGACCCCGGTTATTTATAAAACTGTAGTTAAATATATTTTTAACACCGGTTGTTAAAAGAACCGGTGTTAAAAATATTTTAAAGTTCAAATAATTATAAAAATGCCACCGCCTTTTTTTTTAACACCGGTTTTAATACAACCGGTGTTAAAAGTCGTTGTTAAAGGTCTTTTTTGTACTAGTGCTTGCTGATGGACTCGCCAAGCTCCTTGTTTCTTCCAAGTGCTCAAGTATCAGAATGTTGCTCAAGATTTACAGTTGCTTGCTCAAAGAGAAGTCGCAACCAGGTCAAGAACTTCTCAATCGTTTCTGTTTTTTTTTTCGTTGCAGAGACTTCTTCGCCCCCAAGCTCTTAAGTCTCTTCTCACTGATCCCAAGTCACAGCCATCCTTCTGCAGCTCCCAGCTTCTCAACTGTAACTGCTCAGCTACCCTTCTCAACTGTAACTGCTCAGCTACCCTGAGCTCTCCTGGACTCCCTGAGCTCCCCTCAGCCGAGCCCCAGTCAGCATCTCAGTGGCGCAGTCGTCCATTGTGACCTGAGAAGGAAAACTGCCAAACCTGATGAAGCAAAAGCCTCCGTTTGACTCCCCTTGAGTGAACCTGAGTTATTTGCACATTTAGCAGGTCATTAGCACAGCAAATCAACAGAGGATCAAATATCAGAAGACTCTGAATAGGTATCAGTAGGAAATCAGAACGCAATCAGAACTCTAACAGCGCCATTAAGTCCTAAACTCAATTTCTAGCAACAAATTACACCTATTCGATTTCCAACCAAACTGAAGATTATATGTGGCATACATAGCAAAGAAAAACGCTAGATTATGTCAGGGAAGCAACATCATAGAATCTTCATTCAATCCTTAAGTGTACTATCCATGATTAAAAATTATTGGCCAAGGACTTATATCATTCTAAAAACTAAAACAATGGGGATCATAGACTTTAATAGGAATTTTCCATTCATGGTCATGTGTTTGGAGCACCTACTATCAAAACCCCATGTTGATAGATGCTCCCCCTCAATCCAAGGTATACAATTCTAAAGATAGAGGTTTTAGGTACCTACATTTTGGGACCCAATGCATCAACAATGAAGGTCATGGCCACTCATGCCTTAGTCATTTTCTTCTTACGTCCATGAACCCTAGAATCATTTGGTGGTCTAATACGAGTTCTAGACATTAATGAAACAAAAGTCGGTTCTTTAGGTCAGTAACCTATACCGGACTTGTTGTAAACCGCTCTTTGTGAATTGAGAACCATGTCTAGGGTTATGGAGATCGTTAAAAATTTCTCAAGAATATTCTTGAGGTTTTCAACTTCGCTCTTCAAGTCCTTATTTTCATCCTCAAGAATCTTAACATGCAAGTCATCAATATCATGGTCTTTAGGTGTTTTCAATTGTTCTATTTCTAATTTTAAAGCCTTCACATTATTCTTAGATTTTTTAAGCATGTTTGTCAAGCAAGCTATTGTTCTATAGCATTTATCTAGTTCGGGAGAAATTACCCCTTCATCATCCGAAGATGATGAAGCCGCAGTTGAGGAGTCACTTGATTCGTCACCACTTTCTTCATTTTGTACCTCTAGTGCCATGAAAGCCATATGACATGTGTTCTTCTCCTCCTCCCTTTCCTTTTTCTTTCTTTTGTCAACTGCCACAAAAATTACACCTTTCACCTTTGGACTTTTGTTAGCGATCTCGTGTAATTCCATCTCACAAAATAAATCTTCTATTTTAACAAAGGAAAGATCCTTGGAAACCTTGTAGGCATCCACCATGGATGACCACAAGGCATTCCTTGGAAAAGCTTTTAGAATTTACCTCACAAGGTCGCGGTTCTCGACCTTTTCATCAATAGAGTGGAGACCGTTGAGAACTGCTTTGAATCTACTATGAAGGTCACTTACCATTTCACTCTCCTTCATGGAGAGATTTTGTAGTTGATTAAGGAACAAGTCTCTCTTAGCAATCCTTGAGTCTCGGGTACCCTCATGAAGTTCGATGAGCTTGTTCCATAAATCCTTTGCGCTAGTGAAGGGACCAACTTTGATTAGTTGGTCCTTGTTCATTCTGTTGATGCAGTCTGACCCTGATTGTTGTTTTGGAGTTGACATCGATTTTAGTTTAGGTTGATGATTATGATTATGATTAAGTCCTGATCAGGGATTAGGCATGGTATGGAAAATCCTTGCCTGGTGGGCTAGGTGTTGGAAAATTCTAACCTGGAGGGTTAGGTGTGAAAAATCCTAGCTTGGAGGTCTAGGTGTTGAAAAATCCTAATTCGGAAGAGTTGGGTGAAAAGTCCTAGCTTGGAGGGCTAGGTGAAAAGTCCTAACTTGGAGGGTTAGGTGAAAAAGTCCTGGCTTGGAGGGTCAGGTCCTAGCTTGGAGGGCTAGGTATGGAAAAGTCCTAATTCGGAAGGGTTGGGTGAAAAGTCCTAGCTTGGGGGGCTAGGTGAAAAGTCCTAACTTGGAGGGTTAGGTGAAAATTCCCAACTTGGAGGGTTAGGTGAAAAAGTCCTAGCTTGGAGGGCTAGGTTGGATGAAACCCTAGCTTGGAGGGCTAGGTTTGAGTCCCTGGATCGGTCTGGTGACCGATCAGGGATGTTGGCACGCTGCTCCTTCGTGGATCGGTCTGGTGACCGATCCAGCGATGACTGATTGGTCTGGTGACCAATCAGGGAGCGCACAGTGAGGTTGGGAACCTACTGTGTGGCTCCTGATCGGTCTGGTGACCGGTCAGGGAGCAGGCCGTTGCCTTGTTGCTTGGCTCCTGATCGGTCTGGTGACCGATCAGGGAGCAGGCGGCTTCCTCACTGCCTTGCTTTTGATCGGTCTGATGACCGATCAGGGAGTAAACAGTGAGTTGAGTTCCCCCGCTGATCAGCTCCTGAACGGTCTGGTGACCGATCCACGACTTAGGATTTGATTTCCGTAGTTATTGTTCACTCAGTCGTGGACCGATCAGGCTTGAGCCTGATTAGACAGGGAGCTACCTGATCGGTCTGGTGACTGATCAGGCTTTACTCTGATCGGTCCGGTGACCGATCAGGCTTGTGTCGCCGCGAGAGCTGGGGAGTCCCAGCAAGCGGTGGATCGGTCTGGTGACCGACCCACGAGCCTTGGATCGGTCTGGTGACCGATCACTTTAATTCAAATTGCACTGTCAGACGCTCAGATCACGTCTGACCGTATCCGATTCTCTGCATTTGATCCCTGATACTTGATTTACTGAGTGATATGCTGTGCTAATGCTCTGATTAAGCTGCAGGTGACAGGGTAGGATTCAAACACTCAAGGAGAGTCAATGGAGGCCTTTCCTTGGAGCAGGTTTGTCCATTTTCCATCTTAGGTTGCAACAGACGCTGGCGCTGGCTGGAGCTGCTGACTGGGGCTGGTCTGAGGGAAGCTCAGGGAGTCCAGAAGAGCTCAGTGGTGGCTGGTGGTTGTAGGAGAGCAGCTGGAGGCTGCAGTGAGATGTTGACTTGGCGCTAGTGGTGAGTGGATAAGCAGCGTGGTGGAGAAGAGCAGAGTAGAACTGTTGTTGCCTTGGTTTTCTGCTGCGATCTCTTGCTGCGTGCTTGTGCTCTTGGCTGATCATCCTCTCTTGAGAAAGCTACTGTGATCGTTGAAGCAACCATCCCTTGCTTGAGCACTTGGAGGAAGGAACAAGAGGCTTTAAGTCCAAGAGCGAGAAGACACGAAGAAAGAGGTTCTTGCGTGAGATCGTCGCTGGGTGGAGCTCGGAAGAAGCTTGCTGTGTTCTTGTCTGTGCTAAGTGCTAAGTAAGATCTTTCTTGTGTTTCATTAAGCTTAAAACTATATCTTTGATTGAAACGTTGTGGAGAGGTTACTCCACCGAGAAGGAGGTTGCATCTTATCCGGTGTTCATCGGGGCTTGATCTGCCGACGATCAAGGGATCGCCCACCTTAATGGCACGCCAAGGAGTAGGGGCAAATTATCCCCGAACCTTGTAAACCCTCCTTGTTAGTGATCTTGCTAGTTGTTTCAGTTTGTTTTATTTTCTGCATTTCTGCACTACTCTGTTTCTATTGTTTCCGCTGCTGTGCTACTAACCGTGAAGTGCAGAAAACCCCTAACGCGAAAGAAGTTTGTGTCTGACTATATTCACCCCCCCCCTCTCTAGCCATCCGAGTTCCAACACATTCTACATTGCAAGGTAACTACCGCCTTCGCATCGGCTTCTCCTTTGCGCGTTTTCTCAGCCGACCACCGCGAAGACTCCAACTCTTTTCCCTCCGCGTCTCTTGGAGGAATGAAGCCTTCCATCACGGAGAGCCACATTCCAATATCGGTCTTGAGGTAGTACTCCATGCGAGACCTCCAATATTGAAAATCCGATCCATCGAAGAAGAGAGGTCGAGTGGTGCTAAATCCTTCTCTCAAAGTCATTCTTGTTGACTCTTGGGTGTTAATTCGCTTGAACAGAGCCCCAAGCTCTGATACCACTTGTTGGTGCTTGGATGGTTAGAGAGGGGGGTGAATGTAGCCAGGCATAAACTTCTTGAACTTTTAAAGGGTTCTCTGCAGTTAGGGTTAGTAGCACAGCGGAAGCAATACAAAACAGAGAGATGCAAAAGCTAAACCCTAAACTAAGCACAAGCACAAAACGTTAATAAAGAGGATTTACATGGTTCGGGGATAACTTGCCCCTACTCCTTGGCGTGCCCGTAAGGTGGGCGATCCCTTGATCGTCGGCAAATCAAGCCTCGAAAAATCTGAATAGAATGAAACCTCTTTCTCGGTGGAGTAACCTCTCCACAGCGTTTCAACATAATGAAGAAATTAAGCGCAGTGAAACAAAAGGAAGCTTACAGAGCACTTAGGACAGAAAGAACACAAGTGAACTCCTCACCGAGCTCCACTCAGCACAGATCTCACGCAAGAACTCCCTACGCTTCGTGTCTTCTTGCTGATGGACTCGCCAAGCTCCTTGTTTCTTCCAAGTGCTCAAGTATCAGAATGTTGCTCAAGATTTACAGTTGCTTGCTCAAAGAGAAGTCGCAAACAGGTCAAGAACTTCTCAATCGTTTCTGTTTTTTTTTCGTTGCAGAGACTTCTTCGCCCCAAGCTCTTAAGTCTCTTCTCACAGATCCCAGGTCACAGCCATCCTTCTGCAGCTCCCAGCTGCTCAACTCCAACTGCCCAGCTACCCTGACCTCTCCTTGACTCCCTGAGCTCCCCTCAGCCGAGCCCCAGTCAGCATCTCAGTGGCGCAGTCGTCCGTTGTGACCTGAGAAGGAAAACTGCCAAACCTGATGAAGCAAAAGCCTCCGTTTGACTCCCCTTGAGTGAACCTGAGTTATCTGCACATTTAGCAGGTCATTAGCACAGCAAATCAACAGAGGATCAAATATCAGAAGACTCTGAACAGGTATCAGTAGGAAATCAGAACGCAATCAGAACTCTGACAGCACTTTTGAATTAAAGTTGTCAGCTACTGATCGGTCACCGGACTGATCAGAGTGACTCCTGATCGGTCACTAGACCGATCAGGATGGGTCCAGACCGATCAGGCTCCAGCCTGATCGGTCCCCAGTGAGAAACCCAAAATTGCGACTTCTTCTTGATCGATCACCAGATCGGACCCAAGTCATGGATCGGTCACCAGACCTGTAACACCCCAAAATTTTCACATATGAAATATTATGAATTCATGAAACATTATCATTATTATGAAATATTATAAATTCATGAAACATTATCATTATTATGAAATTTCATGATGGGCTTGGCTTAATGGGCTTTGATATGGATTAGTGCAAAATGTGATAAAAACAAGAGGTAGAAAGGAGGAAGCAAGGATTGAACCTTGAACCTCCTAGTTGCACTAATCATGTCATAACCAACACACCAAGCCATGTTTCATGTTGAGAGAATAAGAAACATGCTTGTTAAAGCTAGGGAAGTGAAGAGACATGTCTCTTCATGAGAAAAGTATAAATAAGTGAAGGGAAGTTGGAATAACTTCCTCTCTTCTTCTTCCTCACTCTTCCCTCTTCAAAACCGAAAACTCTCCCCTCCCCTTCTCAAATTTTTGAAACTCCAACCCTAGGTTTCCTCCATAAGAAAAACTCCCAAGAGGGCCCTATAGAGAGACTACCTTCTACTAAAGCAAGGCTAAGGAAAAGAAGCGCAAGAAGGGCTCTCCTCTCCTCCTCTTCAAGGACTTCTTGGTGGAGATTCAAGCGAGAGGATGTAAGTAATCCCCTCACCTGCATTACAATAGTTTCGAGTGCCTAAAATGGTTTAAACATAGGATGAAGCTCTTGATGTTTTCGGCCAAGAAGGTTTTTAGGGCTTGCGAGGGTTTAAACTACTCCTATATTTGCATATGTTTTTCCTCATGATGTGTGACTAAATAGATGATGATAATATGATGTTTTCCTTGTCCTTAAGCCCCAAAAACCCGGAGTAGGCTTGCTGGAATTTTCGGCCAAGGACCTCTTTTAGGGCTTAGAGAGGTTTAAACTCCTAGTATGCTTGATGATGACCCTCCCTATGATATATAAGATGATATGTGATGTAAATATGGTGTTATTCATGGTATTATGTTGTCAAAAAAACCTAGGATATGGTTGATGTGAATTTCGGCTAAGATAAGATCCTTGGACTTGTAAAGTCCAAAACTCCCCATAAGCATGCAAATGTCCTTCCCTATAACATACATTACATTGTATGATGAGGTTGCATGTAATATTTCCCAACTATGCTTATGAATGATCTCCATGACATGCTATGCACTTAATGATGTTAATATGATGTTTATTCATGATTTTAACATGCTTGGAAACTAAGGTATGTATGCTGGAATTTTCTGTAAAGAATGATAAGTAGGACTTAAGAAGGGGTAACAACCCCAACATGCCTTCTAATGTCTCCTCTATGATGCCTACCTTAATGTATGATGTTAGTGTAATATTTTTCATGGTTTATCATGCTCTAAACTTAGAGTTTATATGCTGGAATTTTCTAATTAAATAAGAATTTGGGCTAAGGGGGAAGCTACAACCCCAATTAGGCACGCCAAGGATGCCCATGATATGCTATGAGTAGTATAGGTGATAACATGTCTTCTCCCATGCTTTTTCATGCTCTAAGAATCATGATGTACATGTCTATGTTTAAGCTCTTTAAGCACCCTTATGTTATGCATGGCTTATGTATGATGAAATGCCTTAGAGATGCTTCCCTGTAAGTCGGGACTAAGAGCACTCTTCATGATAAGATAAGAGGCATGCCATGCTCATGATATGACAATAATGTGATAGGTTATGATGATATGCTTATGATATGATAAGAATGTGCTATGCAACCCCTAGGTCGACGGACTATGAACGGACCTAGTAAGAAACAAGAATGTGCTATGTTTATGATATGATAAAATCCATGTATGCTATTTTACTTTGTATGGCTTGTACCGAATCCTAGCAAGGTCCACGGGTGGGCTCCGGATGCAGCCCCTAGGTCGACGGACTATGAACGGACCTAGTAAGGGGATGGGCTCCCAAGACGCCCCTAGGTCGACGGACTATGAACGGACCTAGTAAGGGGATGGGCTCCCGAGACGCCCTAGGTCGACGGACTATGAACGGACCTAGTTTCCCTAGTAGGTTAGAGACTAGCTACCTCGGCCTATCAGGGATGCGCGCATTATGTATGTATGTAAGTGGTACAAGCCGGGATCCCCCAAATGATGATAGATGTATGTTTAAGTACCTATATGTATGATTTTAAGAAAAGCATATGCATGTACTCATCCTATGCATGGTTTCAAAAGAGCATCTTACATTCGCATTTTTGTAATGACTATATAACTATTATGTTATAAAGATGAATTATGTTAAGTTCAAGTATGCTTCTTATGATAAGTACATATGCTCCCTTATGCTATGTTAAGTTAAGTGTTTTGATGCTATGCACTATTATGACGTGATGCTTTCTCTACTTGATGGAACGTATGATTTTGTGAGTAGGAAGGGATCTTACTAAGCTATATGCTTATAGTTTCCATGTTTCCCTTGTACTGCAGAAAAGGGTAAGGAATGGCTAAACTAAAGGGAGCAGCAGGAGGGGCAAAGATGTGTGTGGTGGTGGCATGGTGGAAGAAGATCTACTCATGTTTTGTTTAGTTCATGCATATGCTGAGTTTTGCATGTTAAATGTTGAAACATACTTACTAAGTTGCTACTTACTGATATTTAGACTCATATGGATATTTCATGCTCACTCTCGCTCATATGCTAAGTACTTAGTTAAGACTTGCTAAAGAACTTTAGTATTATGTTATCCTTCCTCATACTTACTACTCTGTCTTAAGAAATGGCTATGTGGCATGCTTCTATTATGCAAGTAAGAATGTAAAGGTACCTAGCATGCTCTCCTCAATGTCTAAGCTGTTTAAAAGGTTTCATGCTTACATGTTCAAGTACAAGATTATACATGTATCATGTTCAAGTTTCAAGTTCAAACGCTTCCGCTAAAACGAAAATTATGTTCGCGTAACCCCGCCCTAGTGTGAGAAGGGCGGGCGTTACAAGACCGATCCACCCTATTGCAGGGTGTTTTTCCATATTCGCAGCCCAAGCCTACTGATCGGTCACTAGACCGATCATGATGTGGCCTGATCGGTCTAGGGACCGATCATGATGTGGCCTGATCGGTCTAGGGACCGATCAGAGCACCTCCTAACCGATCAGGCTCCAGCCTGATCGGTTATAGTGAGAAGCTTGCGACAATTGATCGTTCACCAGAACGATCTGAATAGTCTCCCTGATCGGTCACCAGACCGATCAGGAGCCGAACAGAAAGGTTTCCAAAGTCTCTGTATGCTCCCTGATCGGTCACCAGACCGATCAGACATCACTGGATCGGTCACCAGACCGATCCACGAAGGAACTCCGTGCCAACTTCCCTGATCGGTCACCAGACCGATCCAGGCAAGGCCAAATCCACTCTAAGTCAAGAGAACAGGCTCCCAGCCTTCTCTGACTCGTGCTCAGTCCCCCGGACCAACACTCCGTGCCCAGTTTCACTCACCGGGACTTCAACCTAGCTTCCCAAGCTAGGACCTGGCTTCCCAATCTAGGACCTGGCTTCCCAAGCCAGGATTTCAGTCAACCTAGCTTCCCAAGCCAGGGTTTCATCCAACCTAGCTTCCCAAGCTAGGACCTGGCTTCCCAAGCCAGGATTTCAGTCAACCTAGCTTCCCAAGCTAGGACCTGGCTTCCCAAGCCAGGGTTTCATCTAACCTAGCTTCCCAATCTAGGACCTGGCTTCCCAAGCTAGGGTTTTATCCAACCTAGCTTCCCAAGCTATGACTTGGCTTCCCAAGCCAGGGTTTCATCCAACCTAGCTTCCCAAGCTAGGACCTGGCTTCCCAAGCTAGGACCTGGCTTCCCAAGCCAGGATTTCATCCACTCCGTGTCCAGTCCCCGACCAGGACTTAATCCCAATCATCTCATTAACCTGAACTAAAATCGATGTCAACACCAAAACAACAATCAGGGTCAGACTACATCAACAGATATATGTGTGATTGAGTTTGCAGGACTTGGAGAATCACACATGGAGAACATATCTGAGGGACAAGAGTCGAGGGAGGAGGACTCCAAGGGCAAGCCGGGAAGTAAACTTCAAGGGCACACGTGAAGGGTGGCATGGAGGCAAGCCAAGGGAAGGCTTGTGTGCGCATCCGAGGGACGAGAGCCAGCGGAAGATGACTTCAAGGGGCGAGCCAAGAGAGTGAACCTGAAGGCACACGTGAAGGAAAATGTGAAGAGTGGATGTAAGTGAGTGGACAGTCGATTGGCCAGAGGGCAGTCAACTGCCAAAACTCACAGAAGGTTTTCAGCCTTCTACCAGTCGACTGGCCCAGAGGCAGTCGACTGGTAATACCCCAAAACTAGTCGTTGGCTAGCCATTGGCTGGCATTAATTGCTAGGCTAGTCGACTGCCCTAGGGGCAGTCGATTGGTGCGGGGCTGGACAACCTGCGAGGTTGTTCTGTTCTCTTATAAAAAGAGGACTTTTTCGCACGTGAACGGTTTGGTTTTGTACTGTAACGAAGTGTTGTTCGTGTGACCAGTCATCCAATCTTCCTCTCTCTCTAATCATTATATTCTGTAAAGAGAAAGGCAACGCCTTTGTAAAGGTTTCTCCACCTGAAGGAGACTTTTCATAGTGGAGGTGGAGTACATGCGTGGATCCTTGGATTAGTCACCCGTTTGGGTGGATACTAAGTGAAATCCTCTGAGTTAGCATTGCTTTATTGCTTTCATATATTTTTGTTTGTATTCCGCTAACAATTTTGTAGAGAAATTCAACGAAAAAGTGCTATTCACCCCCCCCTCTAGCAACGTCTTCGATCTATCATTCCATACTCGATCACCTACCTCAAAGCTTCGGGAGATCACCCGGCGGTTGTAGGCTAGCTGCATCCTTCTTCGATAGGCCTCCAACCTTGCTGCGGCTTTATTCCGTACCTCCGAGATGAGGTCCAGATCAATCAAACGCTCCTTGTCGTTATCTTCCTTGCGATAATGTTGCCGTCGTGGGGAATCTTCCCCTACTTTCACCGGAATGACGGCCTCAGCACCGAGACCAGCTGGAAAGGGCTCTCGTCCGTTCCTCCTTTCCGGGTAGTCCGGTAGGACCACAAGATGCTAGGATGTTCTTTGACCCAACTGCCTCCGACATGGTCCAGCTTTACCTTGAGCCTCGTAGAATTTCCCGATTGATTACCTCCACTTGTCCATTACTTTGTGGGTATGCGATGGAGGTGAAGGCCTGTTGGATGCCCAATCCTTCACACCACTCCTTCTATCTATGTCCGGAGAATTATCTTCCGTTGTCCGACACTAGCTTATGAGGAATGTCATATCTGCTGACAATATCTTTCCATAGAACTTTCATTACCGCCCCCTCTGTGATGTTGGCCAGAGGTTCGGCTTCCACCCACTTAGAGAAGTAATCGACGAGGACCAGCAGGAATTTCTTCTGTTGGGGCCCGATGGGGATGGGCCCCACAATGTCCATTCCCCACTGGTCGAACGGGCATGATACTGTAGAAACTCGCAAGGGCTCCGTTAGACGATGAGACACGTGTTGATGCCTTTGACAGGCCTTGCATCTGGCCACAAAATTAAGCGAGTTGGCCTGCAAGGTGGGCCAAAAGTATCCAGCCAAAAGGATCTTTCGAGACAGGGACCTTCCTCCGATGTGACTCCCACAGATGCCCTCATGCACCTCTCGCATTACGTAGCCAGTCTCCTCCGGCCCGACGCATTTTAGGAGGGGTCGAGCATAGGCCTTCCTGTATAGCTGATTCCCGACCAGTGTGAACCTGTCCACCCATGGGTGAAACAACCGACTCTCTTGGCCCCCACTCGGCAAGGATCCGTCCCGGAGGAATGCTATGTAGGGATCCCTCCAGTCTGTGGGTCCGTCCGTTCTGGCCTCTTCTCCAATTTGGGCCACCATTGTTTCTGTCACACTAGGCTCCCCCAACTGCCAAGTCGATATGGAACTGGCCAGCTTGGTTAACTCGTCAGCCCACACATTATCTGACTGTGATATCTTCTGCAGGATGACCTCCGAGAAGGCAGTTTTTAGTTGCTCATAGAGGGCTACATACCTCTGCAACCGTTCACATCTGACATCGAAGCCACCTGCTATTTGCTGAGCCACCAATTGAGAGTCTGAATAGACCATGATTCGATGGGCTCCCATGTGCCAAGCTGCTTGTAATCCTGCTAGGATCGCCTCATATTCGGCCTCGTTGTTGGTAGCTTTAAAGTGAAGTCGGATATACAGATGTAGCGTGTCTCCCCTAGGGGAAATCAATAGCAGTCCAACTCTGCTGTGCTGGTTGTTGGCAGATCCATCTACATAGACCTTCCACATACCTTCGGTCTCTGCCTCCGGGACGGTCTCCAGCATGAAGTCGGAGAGGGCCTGTGCTTTGATGGCGGCTCGGGGCTGATACACAATGTCGTATTCGCTTAACTCCATCGTCCATTTAATTAGCCTGTCCGACGACTCGGGGTTAGTGAGGACTCGAGCGAGCGGGCTATTAGTGAGGACCACGATGGGATACGCTAAGAAGTACGGTCGTAACCTTCGGGCCATCAGGACCAAGGCGTAGGCTAGTCTTTCCATCATGGTGTACCGCGTTTCGGCGTCTTTTAGCAGGTGTCTGAAGAAATAGAAGGGGTGTTGTATCCGATCTTATTCTCGGACGAGTGCCGATCCTACCGCTTGCTCAACTGCTGATAAGTAGATGAATAAGGTCTCCCCTTCCACGGGCTTATGCAGGGTTGGGAGATCTGCCAGATAGGTCTTCAACTCCACAAAGGCCTTCTCACACTGGTCATCCCACTCGAACTTAACGGCCTTCCTCAGAATTTTGAAGATGGGGAGGGCTTTGTCCGCGGATTTGGAGATGAACCGAGATAATGCCGTGATCCTACCATTCAACTGCTGTACTTCCTTGAAGTTCCGCGGGGGTGGCATATCCAGAATGACCTTTACCTTTTCCGCGTTGGCTTCAATCCCCCTCTCCGTCACCATGTACCCCAGGAACCTGCCACCTTTTACCCCAAACAAATATTTAGCTGGGTTTAATTTCAACCTGTGTGCTCTCAGGGTGGCGAACGTCTCTTTAAGATCAGATATCATGTCACCCCCTTATCCGTCTTGACCAGGATGTTGTCCACGTACACCTCAATATTTTGCCCGATCTGGTGCCTGAAGACTTTGTCCATCATCCGCTGGTACGTGGCGCCCGCATTGCGCAAGCCGAAGGGCATGACATTGTAACAGTACGTGCCATCAGCCGTCTCAAAACTGACCTTCTCCTGGTCCTCAGGGGTGAGTGAGACTTGGTGGTAGCCCTGGTAAGCATCTAACATTGAAATGAACTCACAGCCGGCTGTAGAGTCCACCAACCCATCTATCCGAGGCAGGGGTAGCAGTCTTTCAGGCAGGCTTTGTTTAGGTCCCGAAAGTCGATACAGACTCGCCATTTGCTCCCAGGCTTGGGGACAAGGACCACATTGGCCAGCCAGGCTGGGAATTTGACTTCTCTGATGTGCCCAGCTTTGAATAGCTTCTAAACTTCATCCCGAATAGCCTTATCTTGCTTAGGGGAGAAATGCCTCCGCTTTTGCTTCACGGGACGGGCCCCCGGCGTAACATGTAGGTGATGCATGGCCAGCGCGGGGGGACCCCTTTGATCTCTTCAGCGGCCCAAGCGAACACATCTTTATGGTTTCGCAGGCACTCGACGAGGCGGTTTCTCAATTCTGGTGCGAGGTCAAGGGCGATGCGCGTGCTTCCCCCTCCGAGATGAGGATGGATCTGTACTTCCTCACTCTCGACTTCCCTTCGTTCCTGCTTGGGTCCTTCATCCTCTCGCGGATGGGCGAGGTCCTCCGGCCAGACCCTTTGCAGATCGAAGTCCTCCTCTGCCCGAGCGCTAGGTTGTTCCTCCACTTCCGCCATCGGTGCTCCCTCAGGTGCTTTGTTAGTATTCCCACAGACGGCGCCAAATTTGTTCCGGAAGGAGTCGTCGACGATGGCCAGTCACCGAGGTTCTGCCCGCGTGGAAGTTGTGGCGCCGAGGAGGAACTTGGGGTCCTGCGAAGTTAACACAAGCGTTAGGGGACACGCCGGCAGGGGTCCAGCGGAGTCCACTCCGACGCTCAAGTTAGCAGGCCGTCTAAAGAGTAGCGACAGCGAAAGAGAAAGACAATATGTAGAATGAGAGATCGTAACCTCCTTACCGGAGGGGTTGGTCTACCTTTTATACCGATGACGATAGGATAGACGTGACCCTCGATTGGTGTCACATCTCCGATACATAAGCCACGTCCCCCTCCTCTTTCGGTGGTTATGGGATACCCTTTGAAACGGTCTGTGTCATTATCGGCTTCTGCCCGTTTCGAGATTCAGGGCTCGTGAAGATCTTTCATGATAGGGGTGCTTATCCGTACCTCGAGGGAGGGGTCAGTGTCTGAGGTTGGTCATTGCGGGGACTCTACCTCCCGAGGAGAGCTCGGGGTTTTCATGCGTCACAGCTCCCGATGTGCTCTCGGAACCTAACCTCCCTGGGTGCCCCCGAGAAGGATCTCCAGCAGCCCTTCCCGGGCGCGTCGCCCTCAGGGATTTCCCAAGACCTGGGAAGGAGGGTCATCGCAACCTACCGTTGTTGTGTCGGGCAGCCTCTTCATCCTTCGTCCCGCCCAGGGCTCATTCAACCCTATCATGCTCTCGGGACCCACTCTCTCGGGGCGAGTCCGGGGGGGGAGGTCTTCTGGCCGACTATTCCGGGTGAATCTCTGAGGAAGATCCCTTGGTCCGGGCAGGAGAGTCTTTCCGATTTGAAGTGTCTCGTCCTTCAGCTTCTTCATCTCACGTGCTCGCCACGGACTTATTCAACCCTATCAATCGCTAATTAGCGATGAAAACTAATACCCATAGCTAATTATTGATGGACACATAAATTTCATCACTATTTAGTGACGGGCACTTAAATTCCATCTTTAATTAGCATTTTCATTTAATTTCCATTGCTAAATCTCAATTAAATTAGGGTTCCCTTAATATTTTACACTCTCTCCTCTTGCTTCCTCTCTCATGCTCTCTTGGCACGTGCATCATCTCCGATCAATCTCCGGCATTCTTCTCTTCGGCACATTCACAATCTCCTATCTAGCAGCTACGTAATCCAGGCCTCCGTTTTAAATTCCTCTTCCATCCCATCTCTGAGTGCGAGATCGGCCGGTCATGGACAAGTTACCTATGGCCGCTTAGCCTCGAGCTTGGCCGGCTGCGATTAAGTTGCTCGCGGCTCTTTGGTATCATAATTTTATCTCTAGAGCTATGACGGAATAATAACCTTTCATTTATGAATTTAGTGGCGAAATAAATTTTAATTACATTGTAAATTAGCAACGATATTTAATCTTCCGTAATTTAACCGATGAAATTTAAACTTCCATTGCTAAAAGACGCTAGCAGCCCATTTTTTAGCACGAAAATAATCGATTGTTATTCTCACTTACTGACGGATTTTTCCATCGCTAATAGATTTTTTAGTGATATAATCTAAATTAATGAATCAAACTCAAGTATTAAAGTTTGAACTAAATTAAGCACATAAAAACTAAATCAAGTCAAACATAGATAATTAATTTAATAACTTGATTAATTTTAGACTGGATTTACTTTGATTCTTAGTTAATCTAGCAAATTTGAACAACTCTAAACTTGCCTTGTTTAATTTACAACCCTGATCAAACTCACTAGAGTTTGTTTCGTTGATCTTTTTCATTGAAAAAAAAGCATGAACACTAAATTCAATAAAGAATAGAACCCAGATAAAAAGAAGGGAAGAAGCAGCACTCAATGTTAACCATGATCACAGAAAAAGGGTTTACGGCGTGACCCCATTATAAAATAATCCGCATTTCATTTCTATGGTTTAATTTCTTATACAACAAAACAATCAATCAATAACCATTTTTTTAATAGCCTACTTATCGCATGCCCACCACTACTGCCTGATCGAAATTGTGACGCAGGATCAATCTAACGTTTTAATTTTAAAAGGTATTTTTTTTAATTCGAAATCAAGCGTTGTATAGATATCTAAATTTGTTACAGGATATTTACAATCATCAATTTTCGAGATTAAATTTTAACCTTTTTGATCTTTATTGAGACTCCAAATATCTTATTATTATTTTTAACGATTTTTGTTTTTATGATATTTAGATTATTTTTAATATTTTTGATATTTATAAAATAGAAATTGAAATATATAAATTTCTTTCTTTTTTTTATTTTAAACATCTAATTAACTATTACTATAATTAACAAAATTTCATCTTTTTGATAATTTTTCTCTTTTTACCTCCTCTTTAATTTCCCCTTAACGTCAGATTGGAACAACAATTTCCGAAAAAGGCAGGTGATAAAATACTGCATGATCTGACTTGAGATATCATAAATCACGGCAGAATTTGCTTCGCATCTTAATTAATTAGCTGAATCCTCACATGGATCGATCTATAAATACCAATCATACATACCACCTGAGATCTAGACTTGCGCAGCACAAGAATATATATTCAAGGCCTTCGTTTTCGATTTCGATTTCGATTTCGAGTACTGGTCCAATTCTAATTCCTTAGCTTAATTTCATGGCGGTGATTACCATTCTTCTACTCCTCCCCCTCGTCCTCTGTTCTCGGCCTGTTGAAGCCGTATTCAGCATCGCCGACCACGGCGCCAAGTCCGACGGTCAAACGGACTCCGCCGCCGCTTTGCTCAGCGCGTGGCAGGCCGCCTGCGGCTCGACCGGCACGTCCACGGTCTACGTGCCGGCCGGCTCATTCTTAGTCCGGCGAGCGGAATTCAGCGGGCCTTGCCAGAGCAGCAAGATCACGTTCCAGATAGACGGCACCCTCGTCGCGCCGTCGGGCTATGGCAGTACCGCCGGAGAGTGGCTCCTGTTCGACCACGTGGAGGGCGTGGAGGTCTCTGGCGGCACCCTTGACGGCCGCGGCTCGTCCTTGTGGGCGTGCAAGGCCGACAGCCACGGTTGCCCCGCCGGCGCCTCCGTAAGCTCCATCGATCGATCGATGAATTTTCTCATAAATTAATCATAACATTAATTCTTATTTTGTTTCTCGATCGATCGATTGATTGCCTGATAATGGATCGAGATGTGGGTGCAGTCGTTGGTGTTTAGGAACTCGAAGGGCATCACCATCACCGGATTGACGTCGGTGAACAGCGAGCTGTACCACATGGTGATCGACAACTGCGAGGGAGTGACAATGCAAGGCGTGAGGATAACGGCTCCGGGGAGCAGCCCCAACACCGACGGAATCCACGTGGAGGCGTCGAGCCACGTGACCATCACCGGCGCCGGCATCAAAACCGGCGACGATTGCATCTCCATCGGGCCCGGCACCACCAACCTCTGGATCGAGCAGGTCAACTGCGGCCCCGGACACGGCATAAGGCACGCACGCATTATATATAATTCAATCAATTAATTAATTCATATATCATGCATGAAATATATTGGATGAATTCTATCGGTGGTGCATGCAGTATTGGGAGTTTGGGGAAGGGGTACGATGAGGCTGGAGTGGAGAACGTGACGGTGAAGACGACAGTGTTCGCCGGAACGACGAATGGGCTGAGGATAAAGACGTGGGGGCGGCCGAGCGAGGGGTTCGTGAAGGGGGTGGTGTTCGAACACTCCGTGATGCAGGATGTGCAGAACCCGATCATTATCGACCAGAACTACTGCCCCGACGACAAAGGATGCCCTGGCCAAGTAATCAATCAATCAATTATTCAGCTTAATTAAAGTAATTCTAAATGGCTTTAATTTGTTACCACAAAACTGTCATGGACATCATCGGACATGTATATATATACGTGCAGAGTTCGGGAGTGAAGATAAGCCAGGTGACGTACAACGACATTCATGGGTCGTCGGCGTCGCAGGTGGCGGTTAAGTTCGAGTGCAGCCCGAGCAATCCGTGCACCGGGATCGGGTTGCAGGACATCAAGCTCACGTATGGGAACACGCCCGCGGAGTCGTCCTGCGAGCACGCCGATGGATCTGCTTCCGGCTTGGTCGTGCCGCCCAGTTGTCTCTGAGGGAAACTAACTAGGGATACGATATATACTGCTATATATGGCATAAGCGCAGTCGCGCAGACTCAATCTAATAGTTTGGTATTAATTACTTGTGGCATACATTCGGCAATCTATCTATCATCCCAGTACCAACACAATCATTACTGATGATATGTGTACTAGAGGAGATATATAATTAAATGGGTTAAAAGTTTTTCATATTTAGTTTCTTTTCTATGGCATATATGCCCGTGATAACAAAAATGCGGTACTTTATTGATTCTCCTAAATAAATTTCATATTATTTAAATTATATACTCAATTTTTATAATATTCAAATCATGTATCTTTCTCTATAGGTCTATCAATTTATTTGGACTAAACTAATTGATGAACTTAACAAAGTTTGAATCACTACAAATCAAAACTAATATACTCTTAGAAGTTTAGACTCTTGTTGAAGGTTATAGGGCAGGGCCGATCAGCCAAGCAAATTAGTCGGGCGCAAGCCTGGATACCTCTTATAAATCAAATAAAAAATAATATACTCTTAGAAAAACTTCTATATCATTAGATCTAAATTTAATAGTATAAATTGATAACAATAAAATTTAAACTTGATAAAATTTATCACACACATCTTATAAGAGCCACTAAGATTATGATACTCACTAACTAACACACACTACAAATATTTCAGCATTTAGCGACGGACATATTCCGTCGCTATTCCGAACGCTAATAGCGACGGAAACAGCACCGTCGGACATTTCTCCGTCGCAGGTCAACGATAGCGACGGAAAGTCAAATCCGTCGCTATTAACGACGGATATTAAAATAAATAATCCGTCGCTATTAGCGACGGATACATAAACATCCGTCATAAATCGCCAGATCCGGGGGTGACGTGTCCCGAGAATAAATTAGCGACGGAAGTCAAATATCCGTCGGTATTAGCGACGGATTAGTCAATTTTCCGTCGCTATTTTATCGTAATTGACGACGGAAAGTCAAATATCCGTCGCTATTAGCGACGGATATGGTAAAAATTCATCGCTATTTGCGACAGAATAGTCAAATTCCATCGCTAATCCTGGAAAATTTCTAGTAGGTCCAGCTTGCTTTTTCCCTTCCCATATATACATTCAATACATATCAAATATTCAAACATAACAAACACAACAGACATAACAGATATATACATTCATTTCCAGCAGCTATTTACATAACAAATATTTCCAAATCCAAACATTTCTAAATCCAAATACATACCAAACACATAAGAAACATATTGATATCATATCAAACACATAAGTCCAAGTTCCCACACACATAAGAAACATATCAAACAAGAACTGAATCAAAAGTCTAAGTTTATACATCAAAAGTCGAAGTCCAAAGATATCATATTGATATCGTAATGAAAAATTATAGTTTAGAAGAGAATAAATACATACATGAATATAAGAGTGAATACTGGATCTAAAGGAAAAATATTTCTGCACAATAGAAGACAAACTATATAAATAAAAGTTAAATAGAGTCAATATCTGAATATAACTTTAATAATGTTAAATCTGAAAATGAGAATGAACAAATAAGAAATAATTAGGAAACAATATCCAATATACATACCTTTCAACCGAGTCAATATCTGAATTCAACTCTGATAATGTACAATCTGTAAACAAAAATGAACTAATAAGAAACAATTACTGATGAATATGATAACAAACTAGATAGTTACTAATGCATATAATAACAATTACTGAATTCAACTCTAATAATTTGATTTTGTAAAATATAGACAAAAAATATAACATACCACAAAAATATCTCTACTCCTTTGGGGTATCCTCAGGATCCTGTGTCTCCTGAGACTCAAAACGAGAGGCGGAAGGGGCGGGCATCTGTGTCATGGTCACTACAAAAGTTTGCATATGACGCACTAACTCCTCAGTGTGTGCCTGGCGGGCCCGCAAATCTCTCAACTCTGCATCCTTCGCTGCGTCCCTCTCAGTCCACACTGCATCCCGCTCGGCCCACGTCGTATCCATTGTCGTGAGTCGAGTTCGCAGGGCATCATTTTCCACCCGTAATTGACGAACCTCACTAGAGGAAGAGGAGGAGGATCCTGGACGTCCCCTAACCCCTGGAACTCTCATCTGATCATATGTAATCTTTACCTGAGAGCCCAGGTCGTATAGGGTGGTCTTCCCCTTCCACCGACGACATCATAATAAATCCGATTCATCTCATCGGTGGAAAGAGGCTGTGAATCCTCCCCCTCTGCAGCAGGCTGAGACGCCTCTACCTCTGCAACTCTAGTGGTCATTATTTCCTATGAAATAATAATTAAATTAATCTATATAAAATGTCAAAACAAATCAAATATAATTAATATACTTACATTGATTGCTAAAGAGCGTCGATCGACAAATGACTCATCTTTTTTTTATGGGTCTTGCTGAATACCTCCCAACTAGTGGGAGGTCTCTGTAACTCAGTAGCCTGTATACACAAAATATAATGTTTAAACATATCCAAAAAATATACTAAATGTTTATAATAACCTAAATAAAAACTTACCAAATCAGTGGCATGCTGGACAATGGAACATGATCCAGCCGTGTGCGTCGTGGATCCGGTGCTGGGGCCAGCAAGCTCAGAGTTGTGATTGGCTCGAGTAATCGTAGCATTATCTTTCCAGTGCTGGGCATCCCAGACTGCTCGCCATGCTGCCAAAATTGTCTCAGGGACCACTGAAGACCTATTTGCTTTCTTTCTCCACTTGTATACCATGTCCTTGTACAACTTGGAGCAGTAGGCATTCCATGTTCTTTTAAATTGCTCCTCTGCACCCTCCTCCCAAATATATCATTTCTGTATAAAAAAATGGTTAGTATCATGTTAGTTGTAACATCAAATCAAATATATATCTAAACTACTTACCAAGAATTCACCGTAATAAAAAGTACTTAATTCTTGTTCGGTATGACCCCACGTCATTGCAGTCGACAATCTTTCTTTAAATTTTTCGAAATATATGCTGAGACCTAATGACCATCTAGGACGAAACTGTAGCAAAAAATGAAATATATTAGCAAAATTTGACTTGTATATATAAGAATTATAAATGTACTTACCAGTCACCTACTACTCTGAGTGTAATCTGATCACCACGGGGTCTCTAGCCTGACTGCATGACTATAAAAATCGAAACTTATAATATTAGATATGCTTCACTGATCTTAGCACAGTAATTTATCAGACTACTCATAACACAGTAATTTTACAAGCATTTTAAGAACTGAAAAGCAGTTATCTTCTATAATGCAAACTGAACACAAGAACATCTAGCTTGTATTAGTTTTATTTATGTTAATGCAAACTGAACTGCAACATTTGGACAATCACAAGGAAAGCATTTTGTACAATTCAAGAGTTTATAGAAATAACATAGTTCATGCAAACAACATCAAGTTTTCATGTTCAATACAAACAACAGAGTTCATGCAAACAACAGTAGTACTAGATTCAATGAAGATGAAATACAAATAACTAGTAATGTTTAATACAAACAATAGAGTTCATGTTCAATACAATCAACTGATCTTAATCCGATGGAACTAAATTAACATGCAAGTTTTCATCGCTTGACTCCATTGATACATCAACCTCCTCACTACTAGATATTTCACCATCATCAATTTACTCGTAAGAGACATTATCATCTTAAGTAATTGTGATGCTGATTATATTTCTGAATCTACGGAGTTCATTATGGCTTCTTCATTTTGATAAGCATCGGAGATGTGAACAGTTATTGTATTTGGCATTTCAATGGTTGACCTAGGCTTCATTTGACAAACAGCTTGCCATTCACTTGGTCGTCTTCTCTTAGTTGGGTACTCAAGATAAAATACTTGACTAGCTTGCACGGCAAAGATGAAAGGTTCGAACTTATTGAATCTTTTGGTTGAATTAACCTCAACTAAATTGTATAAATGATGTTTCATGGTGCCCGTCCTTAGAGTTGGATCATACTAAGAACACCTGAATAATACACATCTTTTGAAAGGTAACGCTGGGTATTCAACCTCGATAATTTCCTCTAGCTTGCCATACACATCTTTGATCCTCTAGATTTCCATAATTTCCTCTAGCTTCCCATGAACATTCAACACAGTATTAATGATGTTATCAAAGAAACTTTTCTTAATATGCATAACATCCAAATTATGCCGAATAAGTAAATATTTCCAATATGGTAGCTCCCAAAAAATACTTCTTTTCTCCACCCACATTTGTTGACTCTAATAATGTACTTGTTGATATCATTTGAACCATCCTGATATACTGGTACAAATCTATAACTAACAATTTCATTTAACATTTCTTCGCCTGACATCCCAACTGGGAGTAGTTTCCTAACCACTTCATTCCTTTTGAAATGTTTCTTATTTCTTCTGAACGAATGATCAAGAGCTAAAAATTTTTGATGATTATTAAACCAAGAAAGCTTTCCATTGTAAGGCAAAGAAAATGTATCTGACTGACTCATACAATGTGGACATGCTAACTTTCCAGCTGTGCTCCATCCTGATAACATTGAGTATACAGGAAAATCACCAATGATCCATAACAATGTTACATGCATTATAAAGTTTGATTTACTTGCGATGTCATACGTCTCTGAACCTATATTCCATAAATGATTCAGCTCAGCTATCAAAGGTTGCAAAAAAATATCTATTTGCCCTTTTGGATTATGAGGACCTAGAATTAGTACGGTAAGAAACATGAATTCATCTTTCATGCACATCCATGGTGGTAAGTTGTATGGTGTTAAGATAACTGGCCATGATGAATATTGTTGTGCATAACTTCTAAATGGCTGAAATCCATCTGCAGAAAGTCCAAGTCTTACATTACGTGGTTCCATAGCAAAGGATGTTCCGCCTTCATGTTTAATAATCTTGTCGGAAGCAACTCTGACATAAGTTGACATATGTCATCATAACATCGTTCTGAGAAATGATGTTCCACCTTCATATTCAATAATCTTGCAGTAGCAGACAATTGAGAATGACCAGAAGGAATACCTTCTCATACTTCTCTTTCATTAGTCTTTAACATGTCATACATTTTCTGAACTTCAGAAGTAGGTACTTGATCTACATTTGACTGATCAAATACATTCATTGTATTGTAAACCATTGATTGCATTGCATTAGCAGACCTATATGATGTCTCTGCACTAATTGAATTCGATGATGAAGCAACAGAAGGTCCACCAAATTCAAATACATATGACTCTCCATGACAATACCAGTTGTAATAATCTGGAACAAACCCATACCTACAGATATGAGTTTTCATTGTATCCTCATCATGGAAAGCTGTATTTCTACATTTGCGTTGATTACATGGACACTTTAACTCGGTGTCATTCAAACACTCAGGATGACACTTTGCAAAGTTCACAAATTCTTCCACTCCAACAAAAACTTCTTCACGGATAAATCCATTATCTAACCTATTATACATCCATGCCTTGTTTGGATACATTGTATCTGAATTATTAACCACTAATAAAAATCCATTATCAACCACAAATAACAATCTAAATTATCCAACATTGTTTCTAATTAATCAAACACAGATTAATATCCTAACTTTCAAAAATGAATTAAGATACTACCAATTTAATCAAACACAATTTAATTAATTTAGATCCTAAATTACTATCGAATTAATCAAACAAATATTAATCAACAAATATTAATCAACCAAAATCATTCTAATTAACCAAACAAGACATATTAGTCTAATTAGCAAATAAAATTATTCTAATTAACCAAAGCAGACATATTATGATCCATAATCAAATTTCATATTGATCTTATACTAAGAAATTAATCTAATTAATCAAACAAGACAATTTAATCTAATTATTTAAGAAATTAATCAAATAATCAATCAAGTAATCAATCAATTAATGAATCAATTAATCAATTAATCAATATCGGTCGACACCTACTGCGGCCGCCGACAGCTGGGGCCGCCGGCAGGCCGCGTGCGACCGCGCTTGGCAGCAATAGGCCGCGCGCGGCGGTAACTACCCGCGCTTGGCCCCACCTAGCCGGAGCTGCCGGAATGAGATGGTCACACCGCGAAAGCAGAAAACAAGCAGTAGAATAGAGCGTCGGAAAACCTAATATAGCGTACCTGTGATCGGAGGAGGGCTCGCCAGAGGAGAAGCGCCGGGGACGATGGAGAAGCGTCAGACACGGGGAGAGAGGAAGAACTGATCGTGCGACCGTGGGGGGGGGCCGAGGGGACAATTTTAACCTAATTTTGCGACGGATATTACTTGTCCGTCGTTATTAGCGACGGACGTAACTTGTCCGTCGCTATTAGCAACGGATAATTTAAATTATCCGTCGCTATTAGAGACGAGTTTGACCAATTCTGATGCTATCGTTAGGGGTTTGACCTGTCACGCCCCGAGACCTAGGAGCCGCTGATCCAATAGAAAATCGGACAACACCTCCCCTGTTCGGCGGACAATTTACACATGCATACAATATATATAACAATCCCACGCAGTTTATATGGGCCTCAGGCCTCAAATCTAATCAGACAACATATATATAAAAGACAATATACTGTTAAAACCAAAATACGAACTTACCTGAGCTGCCAGGGGGCAGGAATGCCGCAAAACCACACACTAGTCCAACGTAGGACTCAAAAGTACAATCCCATAAATAAGACAAGTACTACAAGTCCACGAAAAATCCAATGCAATGGAATAAAACATAACATGGTCTAAAAACAGAAATATGCATAAACCAATTCAGTAGCAAGCACGGGACTGGCGACTCGGACCCTCCTGGCAGACATCAACCTGAAATCAAAAAGTAATGGCAACTGTGTGAGTCCATAAGCTCAGCGGATACCCAGCAATATGCATAGTACGTTACAATAACAATAAGGGTCTACGCTAATACAGTCTCATATAAACAATCGGAAAGGGTATACTGAAGATACGAAATACAGGTACATACCTGAGTCCATTTATCCTGCAAAGGGTGAAACAAAGCCCTATGGAATAAGTATAACATACAATCCAAGGTAAAAAGGTATCCAGTATATGCATGTCAATCAAGTGCAGAAATCAAATGCAGCAAGCAATGCACGATGCAAAATATGCACATGGTGCAATGACATGTGTCACCCCTGACACCAGTCAGATCATCGTACACCTGTCATAGGTGACGTCTGAGAGGGTAGAGCTATGACAACTGTACGCACCCTGCTATCACTGCTCCTGAGTGACCGAGTGGGCAGGATACTGGCGGAGGTCCCTCTCCTACCCCAAGCAATGGGGGAGTCTAGCTCTCATCTCCTCGTGGCTCAGTACGAGAAGGGATCCCTGGCTGCAACCACGCCCGGACCCACCCTCCAAATAGTGGCCGAACGGAGCAATACAGGGCAAATGCACACACTCTATGGTAACCACTACCTGTGAGTGGATGTGTGTGCATATCCTCATGTAACTGACGACGGGCTTAGACTACATAGGAGCCGATGATCGTCAGCATGCAATAATGCAAGGATGGTGCATGACCCAAGCACATATAACACCCACCAAGTCCTCAACTAACACCTCAGGGTGCTAGGTATAGGTCTGGATCATATATCATGGGATACAAGTAACCTACTAGGTAAACTAACGAAATAACCAATGATCCATCAATGTCAAATGCGAAGGGAGAATATCACTACATCTATGCCCAAATATATATACGCATAACCACTACTGTGACTGTATGAAGCTAAAAGAGATATAACCTCAAAGATATGCAACAGATATCAACTACAGGAATACTAAGGCAGACATAGTCAACTATTGAGACTGTATGAATCTACACGGGGGATAACCTCAAGGATAAGCAGCATGTATCAAATACATGTATACTAAGGCAGATAAAGCATACAATCTTACTGTTATTTATAACAAACTACGCATAGCAATATGACAATATCTAAAAGATAAGTCAAAGGGTACCCGCCTTAAAGTAGATACTCGTATCAGCAAGAACCTCTCGTCTGATAGTCAGAAATGCTAAATCCAATCAAGGCCCTGTATCAAAGACATATTTAATTAGCTATTACAAAAATAGTAACTAGCTAATTAATCCCTAATCCGTTCTAGGGTTAACCTAATCTGCCCCTTTCCATTTAATTACCTTTACTTAAATAGAAGGTTCGTAATTACCCCGATTAGATTCCAATTAGGTTTAGATTTCCAATTAACATAACCCGTAGTTTAGATCAATAGCTATCTCAAAACCAACAGGTTTCATCCCCAAATCAATCAACCACCTAAGAGCTTAATTAAATTACAGATTATACGGAAAAAACTAAAACATCACATGTATCCCTTTCTATTTCAGCTTGGTCCATGAGATAGACTTACGGCAAAGGGCAAAACCATATCCACCCATAAGCTCACGGCAGCATCATCCAGGTTGCTGCCACATCCAAATCTCCACGCCACACAGCCCAACCTAGCTACTGATCTAAGAACAACAAGACCAAGCATTGGAATTTAGACAGAATCAATACCAATCGTATTATCTCTTACCTCTGTTGTCAGGCCGGAATTCTGCTGCACGAATCCAAACAACCAATCAATGAATAGGCGTAGATCTCCTTCCCAACACAACTCATCCCAGATCAATCCAAAACAAACAAATCCTTACCTGCACTGTGTCGGTGAGATCACCCTGTTCAGATCCAGATCTGGCAACGCATAGCCTCAGGTGAAATACCTCTTCTCCGGCCAACCCTCCAATCCTTACCTCAGTTGGTCACCGGCGATGCTCCGGCTTCAATCAGGGCTCGCGAAGGCAAGGGGGAAAGGAGAAGCAGAGATCAAGTTGGATTAGCTTCAACTGCGCTCGGGAAGATGCAGTGTCGGGGGCTCAGATTGCGAACGAAGAAGAAAGGAAGAGGAAGAAGGAGCGGCGGCTGCCTGCTGCTAGGGCTTGCGAGGGGAGAAAGAAAATGAAGGAGGAAGAAGGAACAATCGGTGTCGACCGTGGCCTAGGGCACGCGGAGGAGGAGGGATCGGGTCGGCGCTTGGCTGCAGCTTGCGGCTAGGGCACGCGAGAGGCGAAGAAACGCAGAGGGGAGGAAGGGAACGACGGCTGTGGTTTAGGCGGGTTAGGGCTCGAGGGGAGAGGAGAGGTTATAAAGGAATATAATTAATACTTTTCCTTTTATATATATATATATATATATATATATATATATATATATTCCGAAAATTCAATTTTTTTCTAAAATAATTCAAAACCAACCCATCTTGCATCCAATTCTCCCTACTAATATTTCCAAATATTCAGAAAATTATTTAAAAATTTTCCCTCTAATTATTTTTTTTTTCCGTATTTCACATGACCTGTATCGCAATATTAGCGACGGATACTTTCTATCCGTCGCTAATAGCGACGGACAATTTAAATTGTCCATCGCTATTCAATGAAATATTTGTAGTGACAACCAATAAATATCTAGAACTCAGAGTTAAAAAATATCATTCATTTGAATTTTCAAATGGTATAGTCCATCTATACCCTTGAATCAGAATTCGATAGGTTAAATTGAGATAAGTGAATTTTTAATTGTTAAAGTAAAAAATTTGAATTTGTATTCTCAATTTAATTCATTTTTTCAATTTTCACTATCAAATTTATATCCAATGACATAAATATATTAAGAAAGTTTTCATAACTAAATTTATTTTAGTGTTAAATTATTCAGTTCTCTAGGTCTATGAGTCAATTCGAAAGAAATTGTCTATTGGATGAGAAAGAAAGGGATATTTCAGAAATATTATATATAATTTGGTCATGGTCAACTTCGAAATAACATAGTTTTTGCTTGACAGGTTGAGCATCTGTCACAATTTGTAATTGATGTCGCATCACCAGATCAACTCCTACCAAATCCTTAGCATTCCAAGTGAAAACATTTACATTTTTGAGTGAGATAAGCAATTACTAAATTCTTCAATTCTTTACATAAATCCCTAGAGATCTTGGTGATGTTCTTTCGTCAGAAGGGATTATAGATACAACTTCTATCTCTAGCTTGGAAGATTGTGACTGTACTCCTTACTCGACGATATAAACCCCTCCCGTTGTTGCCTAGCATCGTTCAATCCATGTCCCTTGTTAATTCTCCATTATTCATGTATGACAGTTTCCACATAACACTTCCTAGATACTCACTAATCTCCTTGAATTTCTCCAACATCATTTCACACATTAAATTTTGATTTTTTGGTGATACAGTGATGCCTCAATTTGTAGGGCACTAAGGGATGGTCGCCCTAATAGAATATTGTAAGAAGAAAAAGCGTCCACTATCATGAATGTAGTTAAAATGGTTCGCATTAATACTAATTCTCCAAGAGTTAAAGGCAATTTAATTTGACCCAACGGTCATACTTCCTATCTAGAAAATCTAAATAGAGAGGTAGAAATAGATTGGAGGTCTCCATTTTAATTTCTATATGCTCTATAATTGGTAGATATAGAATATTGACTGAATTACTTGCATTAACAAACACCCTTCCCACATCATAATTATAAACGAAAGCATGTATGACTAAAGCATCATTATACAGGAGAATGACTCCCTTAAGTCTCTAATATGAAATCCTAGAATAGGTAATGTCTGTATAGCAGGTATGTGAGCAACTATATATTCTTCCCTATTGTGCCTTTTACGCGACTGATTGGTGTCGCCATTAATGTTCCTCCCAGAGATCATATTGATCCTGTTGGGACCGGGTGCATGTTGACATGGATACGGGTTCGTAATTTTAAATTTTATTACGTGCAGCGGAAGACATAGCATAAATAATTTCTCAAATTATTTTAACCACACATCTAACATGCAACCTTATATTGTGTAGACATGATCATAAATTAAAATTTTGCAGAAAGTAAACTAATTTACTTAATACCTTGCGTAAGTCGCAGAAAGGGACGAGATCCAACCGTAGCGTCCCTTGGAAGCTCCGCCTCTATTCACGTCCACGCCGAGTTTTCTTCGGGATGACTTCGCAATGCCACGAGTTTCGTGCCGACAAGAACTACTAGATTCTCCAAAGGCACGACAAGAATACCAAGAGAGAGATGAAAAACTAACCACCAAACGAAGAACGGAATCAAGATTCCGGGAGGAGGGAAGGAGTCGCGCCTGCTTCTTCTTCTTCTTCGGCTTCTTCATGGTGGTGGAAGCTCACGGCAAAGGGGGAGGGCTCTAGGCCGGCGACACTAGAAGAGGGAGAGGGAGAGAAGGAGAGGGAGAGAGGCTAGGCAAGAATCCTTGATCCCTTGGATTAATCTCCAAGCCTTGCCTTGGTACCTTTATATATTAGTCTCTTAATCGCCAAGTCTCCTCTTAACGGAATAAATTTTTCATAAGAAATTTATCTTATAAATTTTTCTATGAATTATTCCGTTATGCCAAGTTTTTATTATAACTTAATTTATAATAAAAACAACCATGTCTCCCCTTTTATTATGGAAAGAAATTTCTTTATATAAATTTCTTTATCATGGTAAATCAATCCATTATTGATTTTATAAAATAAAATAAACCAATCCAAGGTTTATTTTAATTTCCATGAAAAATAAATCTCTTTATATAAATTTCTTTATACAAATTTCTTTATCCATAATTTTATAAGACAAACCACGCGCGGTTTATTTTATAAATTTGAACCAAACAATTTGGTTCTTCCCTCTTATTGTGGCCGGCCAAACAAAGAGGGTGGGGACCCTCTTTGGCCGGCCAAACCCAAGCCGCGATCTCACGAATTAAACTCATTTAATTCGTTCAATAAGTCTTCAAAAGACTTAGCCATTTTATGCTTCCGATGCGTCTCTGAAAAATTCAGATTCGACTTATCTCTCTTGATCGGAAAATCCAATTTTCAACTCGTTTTAAATCCCTCGGATTACTCGTAGTGTGTGTGACTAAATAGGCTTTCGATTTATGTTGGCCGTCTATAATTAACCAATTATAGAACGATCATGAGTGGCACCTAGTAGTACATCATGATCCCCAATTAATCGAAAGATCAACGGTTGACCTCAGAAACTATTCTGAAACCCTTCAGCAGCTTTAATGAATCGTGCCTCATTTCCTTCACCATCTTATACCCACTTGGTTCAGGACATGGTCTATGTGTGTCAGTCCCCACTAGGCTGACTACGTCACACCTAGCCCAAGTAACATTCTCTCGTCCTACGGATTCTAATTACTCTCATGTATTTAAGAGATTCATACTCTGAACATGTCATGCTCTGGCCAGAGGCTTCGAGTAACAATCCGACGATAGGCCTTGGGTATACATCTCCTCGCAAGGAGTGGTGAATCCTTTGTAGGCTGTTCAAACATCTTCGGGCACTTCGGCTTATACCCAACCATCCTGGGTCCACACCTCCTTGGAGATGCTTGCTTAAGATGTCAAAGTATAAGTCTCCATGACTAAGATGACTTGAATACCGCAAGTCAAAGGAACATCGCACTTAAGCTGCAGTAAGAACTTCATTGACATATCTATATGTAGATTACCATATGAAGTCTTACAGCTAGTCACTCCAATGAACTAGTTCCCTTAACTAGCATTCATGTTTATCTCCGGACATCCCAATGTCACCAGCCAGTGAGAATCAGCTGATTAGAGAATAACCCATGCTAGTCTCAACAGAATTGATAGTGTCCGTATTTATCAATTCATCGACTAGGGACAATTTTAATACTTCACAATTGCACATGTAAAGATAATCACTAGTTGTGAATTCATCACAAATTCTCTCATGCTGTGAATTGTATTGCGGACATTCAGTAAATGAGTTTAAGATCTCAATCAAATACACGAACATGTATACTCAAATAGTGAATATTCATTTATTAAAGTAAATGATTACAATCATAAGGCGATTGCCTTAGGACACTTTTTCTCATATTACTAACAAACTCCCACTTGGCCTAATGCCAATCGCTATGGTATCCAATACCACAGGCTGTAACATGACCCTCAAACTTGCTTTGAGGCAAGGCCTTAGTTAAAGGATCCGCTAAATTCCTTTCAGTGGGAATTTTCTCAATTTGTATATCATTCCTACTTATAATCTCTCTGATCAGATGATAGCGGCGAAGCACGTGTTTGGATCGCTGATGAGACCTTGGTTCCTTTGCTTGTGCAATAGCTCCATTGTTGTCACAGTAAACCGGTATTGCTTCATCAATGGTTGGAACCACACCAAGTTCTGAGACAAACTTCTTGATCCAGACTGCTTCTTTTGCTGCTTCCGAAGCCGCAATATATTCCGCTTCCGTGGTAGAATCCGCTACAGTGTCTTGCTTGGAACTCTTCCAACTTATTGCGCCTCCATTCAAAGTAAATACGTATCCAGACTGAGATTTGGAGTCATCCTTATCTGTCTGGAAACTGGCATCTGTATACCCACGTATTACCATATCTCCTTCTCCATATATTAGGAACACATCCTTAGTTCTTCTTAAGTACTTAAGGATTGTCTTGACAGCCGCCCAATGATCCATTCCTGGATCAGACTGGTATCTGCTCGTGACGCTCAGAGCATACAATACATCGGGCCTAGTACATAACATAACATACATGATAGATCCTATCGCGGATTCATAAGGAATCTTATTCATGCAAATCCTCTCGTCTTCTGTGCGCGGACACATAGACTTTGAAAGGTTGATCCCATGCCTGATGGGAAGGTAACCTTTCTTGGATTCCGACATGCTAAACCTTTTTAGCACTCGGTCTATATATGTAGACTGCGAAAGACCAAGCAACCGTTTTGATCTATCTCTATAGATTCTAATCCCAAGGATATAGGTTGCTTCTCCCAGGTCTTTCATAGAGAAAGTTTTGGACAACCAAATTTTGACCGACTGTAAGACTGATATATCATTTCCTATAAGAAATATATCATCGACATATAATACTAGGAATACGACTGCACTCCCACTAACCTTCTTGTATACACAAGGTTCGTCAGGATTTTGTGAGAAATCAAACTCTTTGATTGTCTCATCAAAACGGATGTTCCAGCTCCTGGATGCATGCTTCAGTCCATATATGGATCGTCGAAGCTTGCATATTTTGGTTTTATCAACCGATGTGAAACCTTCAGGTTGTATCATGTATACATCCTCAAGCAGGTTTCCATTAAGGAAAGCTGTTATCACATCCATTTGCCATATCTCATAATTATAATGAGCTGCTATGGCCAGGAGCATCCGAATGGATTTAAGCATAGCTACTGGCGAATAGGTTTCGTCATAATCAATTCCTTGTTTCTGACGATATCCTTTTTCCACAAATCTAGCCTTAAAGGTAACAACATTACCTTCAATGTCGGTTTCCTTCTTGAAAACCCACTTGCACCCTATGGGCTTAATCCCTTCAGGTGGGTTAACCAAGTCCCATACTTGATTTTCGTACATGGAATCCATTTCCGACTTCATGGCTTCAAGCTATTTGTCCCTTTCTGAACATTTCAGAACATCTTCATAACTGATAGGTTCGTCATCGCTTATGAGTAACACGTCGTTCGATTCACTTATGAGAATTCCGTATCTCTCTGGAATATTACGTGTCCTATCAGACCTACGAAGAGGTGGTGTTGTTTTAGGTTCAACTGATAGCTCATCATTATGAGTTGTTGGTTGTGGGTCTAGACTAGGTGTCTCTGTAATGTCTATTGGAGTTTCCTGAACTTCATCATGTTCAATGCCACTCCCACTGTTTTCTTGTAAAAGAAATTCTTTTTCCAGAAACACAACATGCCTTGAAACAAACACCTTTTGTTCCAAGGGATGATAGAATTGGTAACCCTTCGTTTCCTTAGGGTATCCAATAAATAGACATTTATCAGACTTTGCATCCAATTTGTCTGATATAGTCCGCTTCACATAAGCAGGATAACCCTATATTTTAAGGTGAGTTAAATGAGGTTTCTTACTATTCCACGTCTCATATGGAGTAGTAGAGACTACCTTGGTCGGGACTCTGTTTAGCAAGTAAACAGCTGTCTTAAGTGCATAGCCCCTAAAGGATTTTGGAAGAGTTGCATGGTTCATCATAGATCTAACCATGTCCATCAAGGTTCGGTTACGCCTCTCAGATACATCATTATGCTGTGGTGTATATGACGGAGTCCATTGAGACAATATCCCATTGTCCCTAAGATAATCTTGAAACTCTTGACTTAAGTATTCACCACCCCGATCGGATCGAAGTATCTTAATACTTTTGCTAAGCTATTTCTCTACTTCATTTCTGAACTCTTTGAATTTCTCAAAAGCTTCAGATTTGTGTTTCATCAAGAACACACACCCGAATCGTGAGTGATCATCGATAAAGGTAATGAAGTAGCTATAGCCTCCCTGTGCAGAAGTTGACATTGGTCCACATACATCAGTATGTATTAGACCAAGTAATTATCCCATTGGATTACCTTTTCCGGAAAAGGGTAATTTGGTCATCTTGCCTTTCAAGCATGATTCGCATGTATCAAATTAACCAGGTTCAAATGATTCCAAAGTTCCACATCGGTGTAATTTGGTCATGCGTTTCTTACTTACATGGCCA
>JAGFNQ010000313.1:23991-50078 GCA_024364735.1 Boesenbergia rotunda | reverse complement strand
TCTTTTCTTGTCGCGTTCTCAGAGAATCTAGTAATTCTCGAGAACACGAAACTCGTGGCTTTGAGAAGTCATCCCGAAGATACTCGGCGTGGACGCGAATAGAGGCGGAGCTTCCGAGGGACGCTTACGGTTGGATCTCGTTCCTTCCTTCGAGTTACGCGAGGTAATACGTAAATTAGTTTACGTTTCTGTAAAATTTTAAATATATGATCATGTCTACACAAGATAAAGTTGCATGCTTAGATGTGTGGTTAAATAATTTGAGAAATTATTTATGCTAAATCTTCCGCTGCACGTAATTAATTTTAAAAATTATGAACCCGCATCCATGTCAACATGCACCCGGTCCCAACAGTGGTATCAGAGCCGGTTAGTGTTCGACATAATCATATAATTGTTTTTGCAGAAAACATTGTCATGATCTTAATTTTGGAAAATTTTCCAATTATGGAAACCTTCCAATTTAGGAATTTCAAGGTTTGGAAATCCTCATGAAATTTCGCAAACTTTTGAAATACCTCTGTTTCTGAAATTTTATGATAATTGTGAAAACTTTCTATTTTTGAAAACTTTCCAATTTTAGAAATTTTCTAATTTTAGAAATACGTAAGTTTTCTTTGTACCAGAAACTTACAATTATTCTGAAAACCTTTTAATTTTGGAAACTTTTCATTTATAGAAGCTCGCAATTTTGGGCACTTTCTTTCATGAAAGTCTAGACAAATTATGAGAATATTAATTGGCATTTAAATTCATAATTGGATTCAGCCTCGAGGAGCCGTCCAATTTATAAAGTTAGTTGTTATAATTAAATTTTCTAAATTGAATTTAAACTGTCAAATGTTTAATTTGGATTGAGCCTCGGGGAGCCGTCCAAATTATATTATCAATAAATTCTTATTTTGGATTGAGTCTCGGGGAGCCGTCCAAATTAAGTTATTGATATTAATTTTCCATAAATAAAATATGTGATCAAATCTTGGAAATTTTGAGGTGATTCTCAAACGATAATTTCCTTATTTGATTTATGAGGTGATACTCTTACATATTATTGTCTCCAAAATTAATTAGGCAAATTGTTTCCTATAGAGTATATTTCCTTAAATAAGATTTTTATGAAAATAATATGTGGTTGAATTAAGGGAATCTGTCTCTTAATTTAATAAGATTTGATTTAGAGAAATCAAAGTCTTAAACATATTAATTCCGAAATTGATTATGATAATTTAGGAAATTGTTTCCCAAAAACAATTCCTTGTATAAAGTATGAAATTAGAATTAGGAAATCCGGTTCCTAATTCAATTAATGAGACTTGATAAATTAAGTCACATACATACTTTATTAAGGAAATCGTTAGAACATGACATAATTATATGTCATGAATGTGCATAAAAGAAAAGGATGAGACCCAAAACCCCTTACAAAATATTAAGGCCAACACCTTCCATTAATATGGTTAGAACCAGAGTTTTGTTTCTCGTTTGGGTTGATGGACACATCTATGCCCGGCTTGAACCTCAACATGTTCAAACCATGGAATTAGTTTATGATTAATATAGTTGGAGTCAGAGGTCAATCCTTAGTTTTGGTTGTTGGACACATCCAAGCCTGACTAAACGGTTGAATGAGCTCCAACCATATTAAAACTATTTCTTGATTAATGGGTCAGCCTTAAGCTTGGAGCATCGATTTGTTGTGCCACAGCCAAGGTCGATGTAAAGAGAGGTGCAGTTGGGTGCTATGTGTATTGTTGCATACTTGTTAATGAGTTAACAACCCAATGATTTATGCAAACATTCAATTAGTTGATAGCATAATGTGATAGTTACATATGTATAATATGTAATCGGTATAATTACCTACCTTCATAGCTAAGAATAACTTGATGGACTCCAGCCATGGTTGTTCTTATCTATGGTTGGATATCAACCTATTTAGAGATGTTCCTATGATCTCCCGAATTGATAAAAAGGGTTATTCAATTCGAAAAAAATAGGATTTAATTAATGTATATTGATGCATTCTTTATCATTCTCATCACATAACCTCAATTTGTATTTCTAGGATAATCACCTGATCATGTCTTCTTTGAATTTGTGTTCAATTTTGGACACCAATAAGTTAACTAAGGCCAAAAGGATTGAAAAGGCACCAAAAGGCACTTGCCATCACTGCGACAAGGAGGGCCACTAGCGAAGAAACTGCAAGGTTTATCTTGAGTCCTTGAAGAAGAAGGCATCCGATACCCCATCCTCTTCAGGCATCTTCGTTATTGAATGTCACTCTATTTCCTTGTACACCTGGGTACTTGATACTGGGTGTAGCTCACATATATGTAATGACATACAGGGGCTAAGGAATAGAAGAAGACTCGTCAAGGGAGAAGCGAATTTGTGAGTTGGAAATGGAGCAAAGATTGCTGCTATTGCCATCGGAACATATTTGCTAAAGCTACCTACTGGACTTGTCTTAGAATTGGATAATTGTTATTTTGTTCCTTCGTTAATAAAGAACATTGTATCTATTTCATGCTTGAAGGAAAAGGGTTACCATTTAACTTTTAGTAACAATTGCTGTTACATAACTTTAAATGGTGTTCTTTATGGGACCGGAACTTTATGCAATGGTATCTACACGTTAGATTTATCCGGTGACGTTTTCAATATCGAAGTTAGCAACAAACGTGCTCAAATAGATAATCAAATAGACTCCTATACGTGGCATTGTCGTCTTGGCCATGTAAGCAAGAAACGCATGACCAAATTACACCGATGTGGAATTCTGGAATCATTTGAACCTGGTTCATTTGATACATGCGAATCATGCTTAAAAGGCAAGATGACCAAATTACCCTTTTTTGAAAAAGGTAAACCAGTGGGAGAATTGCTTGGTCTAATACATACTGATGTATGTGGACCAATGTCAACTCTTGCACAAGGAGGCTATAGCTACATCATTACCTTTATCGATGATCACTCACGATTCGGGTATGTGTTCTTAATGAAACACAAATCTGAAGCTTTTGAGAAATTCAAGGAGTTCAGAAGTGAAGTAGAGAAATAGCTTGGCAAAAGTATTAAGATGCTTTGATCCGATCGGGGTGGTGAATACTTAAGTCAAGAGTTTCAAGATTATCTTAGGGACAATGGGATATTGTCTCAATGGACTCCGCCATATACACCACAGCATAATGGTGTATCTGAGAGGCGTAACCGAACCTTGATGGACATGGTTAGATCTATAATGAATTATGCAACTCTTCCAAAATCCTTTTGGGGCTATACGCTTAAGACAGCTGTTTACTTGCTAAACAGAGTCCCGACCAAGGTAATCTCTACTACTCCATATGAGACATGGAATAGTAAGAAACCTCATTTATCTCACCTAAAGATATGGGGTTGTCCTGCTTATGTAAAGCGGACTGTATCAGACAAATTGGATGCTAAGTCTGATAAATGTCTATTTATTGGATACCCTAAGGAAACGAAGGGTTACCAATTCTATCATCCCTTGGAACAAAAGGTGTTTGTTTCAAGGCATGCTGTATTTCTAGAAAAAGAATTTCTTTTACAAGAAAACAGTGGGAGTAGCATTGAACTTGAAGAAGTTCAAGAAACACCAATAGACATTACAGAGACACCTAGTCTAGACCCACAACCAATAACTCATAATGATGAGCTATCAGTTGAACCTAAAACAACACCACTTCTTCGTAGGTATGATAGGACACGCAATATTCCAGAGAGATACGGATTTCTCATAAATGAATCGAACGATGTGTTACTCATTAACGATGACGAACCTATCAGTTATGAAGATGTTCTGAAAAATTCAGAAAGGGATAAATGGCTTGAAGCCATGAAGTCGGAAATGGATTCCATGTACAAAAATCAAGTATGGGACTTGGTTAACCCACCTGAAGGGATTAAGCCCATAGGGTGCAAGTGGGTTTTCAAGAAGAAAACCGACATGGAAGGTAATGTTGTTACCTTTAAGGCTAGATTAGTAGCAAAAGGATATCGTCAGAAATAAAGAATTGATTATGACGAAACCTATTCGCCAGTAGCTATGCTTAAATCCATTCGGATGCTCCTAGCCATAGCAGCTCATTATGATTATGAGATATGACAAATGGATGTGAAAATAGCTTTTCTTATTGGAAACCTGAAGGTGTCACATCGGTTAATAAAACCAAAGTATGCAAACTTCGACGATCCATATATGGATTAAAGCAAGCATCCAGGAGCTGGAACATCCATTTTGATGAGACAATCAAAGAGTTTGATTTATCACAAAAATCCTGACGAACCTTGTGTGTACAAGAAGGTGAGTGGGAGTGCAGTCGTACTCCTAGTGTTATATGTCGATGACATATTACTTATAGGAAACGATATATCAGTCTTACAGTCAGTTAAAATTTAGTTGTCCAAAACTTTCTCCATGAAAGACCTGGGAGAAGCAACCTATATCCTTGGGATTAGAATCTATAGAGATAGATCAAAATGGTTGCTTGGTCTTTCGCAGTCTACATATATAGACCGAGTTCTAGAAAGGTTTAGCATGTCGGAATCCAAAAAAGGTTACCTTCCCATCAGGCATGGGATCAACCTTTCGAAGTCTATGTGTCCGCGCACAAAAGATGATAGGATTTGCATGGATAAGATTCCTTATGCATCCGCGATAGGATCTATCATGTATGCTATGTTATGTACTAGGCCCGATGTATCGTATGCTCTGAGCGTCACAAGCAGATACCAGTCTGATCCAGGAATGGATCATTAGGCGGCTGTCAAGACAATCCTCAAGTACTTGAGAAGAACTAAGGATGTGTTCCTAATATATGGAGAAGGTGATATGATAATACATGGGTATACAGATGCCAGTTTCCAGACAGATAAGGATGACTCCAAATCTCAGTCTGGATACGTATTTATTTTGAATGGAGGCGCAATAAGTTGGAAGAGTTCCAAGCAAGACACCGTAGCGGATTCTACCACGGAAGCAGAATATATTGCAGCTTCGGAAGCAGCAAAGGAAGCAGTCTGGATCAAGAAGTTTGTCTCAGAACTTGGTGTGGTTCCAGCCATTGATGAAGCAATACCGGTTTATTACGACAACAATGGAGCTATTGCACAAGCGAAGGAACCAAGGTCTCATCAGCGATCCAAACATGTGCTTCGCCGCTATCATCTGATCAGAGAGATTATAAGTAGGAATGATATACAAATTGAGAAAATTCCCACTGAAAGGAATTTAGCGGATCCTTTAACTAAGGTCTTGCCTCAAAGCAAGTTTGAGGGTCATGTTAGAGCCTGTGGTATTGGATACCGTAGCGATTGGCATTAGGCCAAGTGGGAGTTTGTTAGTGATATGAGAAAAATGTCCTAAGGCAATCGCCTTATGATTGTAATCATTTATTTTAATAAATGAATATTCACTATTTAAGTATACATGTTTATGTATTTGATTGAGATCTTAAACTCATTTACTGAATGTCCGCAATACAATTCACAGCATGAGAGAATTTGTGATGAATTCACAACTAGTGATTATCTCTACATGTGCAATTGTGAAGTATTGAAATTGTCCCTAGTCGATGAATTGATAAATACGGACACTATCAATTCTGTTGAGACTAGCATGTGTTATTCTCTAATCAGCTGATTCTCAATGGCTGGTGACATTGGGATGTCCGAAGATAAACATGAATGCTAGTTAAGGGAACTAGTTCATTGGAGTGACTGGCTGTAAAACTTCATATGGTAGTCTATATATAGATATGTCAATGAAGTTCTTACTGCAGCTTAAGTGCGATGTTCCTTTGACTTGCGGTGTTCAAGTCATCTTGGTCATGGAGACTTATACTTTGACATCTTAAGCAAGCATCTCCAAGGAGGTGTGGACCAAGGATGATTGGGTATAAGCCAAAGTGCCCGAAGATGTTTGAACAGCCTACAAAGGATTCACCACTCCTTGCGAGGAGATGTATACCCAAGGCCTATCGTCGGATTGTTACTTGAAGCCTCTGGCCAGAGCATGACATGTTCAGAGTAAGAATCTCTTAAATACATGAGAGTAATTAGAATCCGTAGGACGAGAAAATGTTACTTGGGCTAGGTGTGACGTAGTCAGCCTAGTGGGGACTGACACACATAGACCATGTCCTGAACCAAGTGGGTATAAGATGGTGAAGGGAATGGGGCACGATTCATTATAGCTGCTGAAGGGTTTCAGAAGAGTTTCTGAGGTCAACCGTTGATCTTTCGATTAATTGGGGATCATGATGTACTACTAGGTGCCACTCATGATCGTTCTATAATAGGTTAATTATAGACAGCCAACATAAATCGAAAGCCTATTTAGTCACTCGCACTATGAGTAATCCGAGGGATTTAAAATTAGTTGAAAATTGGATTTTCCAATCAAGAGAGATTAGGTTTGGTTGAGCCAAACGATAAATCGAATCTGAATTTTTCAGAGACGCATCGGAAGCGTAAAATGGCTAAGTCTTTTGAAGACTTAATAGATGAATTAAATAAGTTTAATTCATTGGGGCGTGGCTTGGATGGGCCGGCCAAAGAGGGTCTCCATCCTCCTTGCTTGGCCGGCCACAATAAAGGGAGAGAACCATGTTTTTGGTTCAATTTATAAAATAAACCAAGTGTGGTTTGTTTTATAAAATTATGGATGATATAAATTTTTATATAATAAACCAATGTTTGGTTTATTTTTCATGGAAATTAAAATGAACCATGGATTGGTTTATTTTATTTTATAAAATCAATCATGGATTGATTTACCATGATAAGAAAATTTATTCCATAAGAAAAAAAGGAGACTTGGTCGGTTTTTATCATGAATTAAAATATGATAAAACATGGCATGATGGAATAAGTCTTAGAAAATTTATTCCATAAGAAAAAAGAGACTTGGCGGTTGAGAGGCCACTATATAAAGGACCCAAGGCAAGGCTTGGAAATCAATGGAAGTATTCTTGCCTGGCCTCCCTCCCTCTCCTCCCTTCTTTCTCTTGGCCGGCCACAAGGCTCTTCTCCCTTCTTCTTGCCGTGAGCACAAGGAGAAGCACTGAGGCGACAAAGTTCTTTCGTTGGGACGATCTTCCTCTTCGGCCATTATCACCTTGGGATTTGGCGCAAGTCATCTTCCGCCTTCTCGCCGGAATTGTGATTCCGGCCAACCTTGGTAGTGAGTTTTTCCAATGTGATTACTTCTCTCTTGGTTTTCTTGTCGCGTTCTCGGAGAATCTAGTAATTCTCGAGAACACGAAACTCGTGGCTTTGCGAAGTCATCCCGAAGATACTCGGCGTGGACGCGAATAGAGGCGGAGCTTCCGAGGGACGCTTACGGTTGGATCTCGTCCCTTCCTTTGAGTTACGTGAGGTAATACATAAATTAGTTTACGTTTCTGCAAAATTTTAAATATATGATCATGTCTACACAAGATAAAGTTGCATGCTTAGATGTGTGGTTAAATAATTTGAGAAATTATTTATGCTAAATCTTCCGCTGCACGTAATTAATTTTAAAAATTAAGAACCCGCATCCATGTCAACATGCACCCGGTCCCAACAAAGCCTTGGTTGGATGATCAATTGGATTGATTAGCCATGGTTTCTTGATCCCATGGGGTATATATAGGGCTAAGGTAGGGACCAAGAGGAGGAGTTGGATCTTGGCCAGCTAATGGATCTAAAACCAATCCATTAATGAAGATTCATTCCACTAAAGGATCTCCATTGAACTTCCTCACCAACCCCCATATTTTCATATGGCCTCCACCTATTATGAGCACATCCATCCCCCCGTGTTTAAGATATTGAATGCCCGTTGATTAATTTAAATTATTGACAATTTTAATTAATCAACCTCTGGCTCCTTGACTAGTACCACTCAACCTTAACATCTTGTCGGATCAAATCCACCTGCAGGTTTAATATGATGAACCTTATGAACTCATCAAGGGGGCATCTTCATCCCGACTCACCAGGATATGGATTCCGTCAATAATTAACAACACACCATATAAATAATATTATTTCTCAACTTATCGGGCCTATCTATTTAGCAGAATAAATCTCGCCCATTGGTAAATCAAAAAAATAAATATTAACTATACGTGTCCGTTATTATATCGGGATTTAGGGACTGTACTCCATAATAATCAGAGGTCCAATCCAATTATTAAGTCAGTACAAATTGGATGACCTCTAGTTTTGGTCCTACTCAATGCACTCAAAGCACACTGGTGTAATTCTATGGTCAAGACAAACCACACCTAATTACACTACAACCATCCCGATGGTTTGTCCAACTCTATCTCGGTTGTGAGCCTCTACTTATAGTAGGCAAGGGACTGATAACATGATCTTCTGTGTATCACCACACACCATGTTATCTACAATGTAAAGTATTGGACTTTTATGCATATACTAATATAAATATGCATCTGTGTTGTTGTGATTCTCTTTTCAAAATGTAGATGATCTTATATATATAAAAAGAACAAGTCTTTTAGTATACATATCTAACAGGATATAGTCCTTCAGCGGCTCTTTGCTCTTATGCTTCAAAGTGAACAGGTTTGGAGTCATTTTCTGGTATCGCCAACTACTGACGAAGTGATGTAGAAAGACAGTTTTAATCTCCAGAAAGGAGTTTATCGAATTTTGAGGCAGCCTTTAAAACCATCATTGGGCGGCCCCTGATAATGTGTTCAAGAACACCCGACACTTCACACCATCTGTGTATTGGTGTAATAGGGACGCATTCTCAAACTTAGATATATGGTTCTGCAGATATGTTTTTCCATCGTAATCAAAAATTCTTGGATCACTAAACTGCTTGGGCATGCGATTAGTTATAATGTCCGGAGCAAAAGGCGTAGATGGGGATTTCAGGAGAACTTTGGCGACCACCATATTTCCCTGTCCATCCTCCTGCCGTAGAACACTGCATCAGTGATGTCCTCCTGTAAGTGTTTCAATGTTTGACAATATGCTTAAGTCAGTGATACATTGAACAAGGGAAAGGTAGTCATAAAAACTGGACCAAAGTGATGAAAAGTCCTAGTTAACCTAGGCAATAAGTCCTGATCAAGGATTGGGCACTAAGTCCTGGCCGAGGGTTGGCCACCTAAGTCCTGGTTCGTGGAATTGGGCATTAAGTCCTGGCCGAGGGTTGGGCATCTATGACCTGACCGAGGGTTGGGCACTAAGTCTTAGTTCGTGGAATTGGGCACTAAGTCCTGGCCGAGGGCTGGGCACCGAAGTCTTGGTCCGAGGGATTGAGCAACATAGCTGAGCGATGACTAAGGACAGAAGTAGAGACCAGCCGAGGTTCGGACATCTCGAGATCCGAGAGTCTCGAAGGCTAAGTAAAAGTCCAACCAGATGGGTCGGGTGGCAACCGTCTCCTGAGAGGAGTAGGTGAAAGGCGCGTTCCCAGGGATGGGAACTTAGGCGTCAGTTCAACCTAGGGTTTCGCAGAAATCCGAAGATAGAACCATTTCGTTAAGGCTAAGATTGTACATGTGTTTGCCTTGTATTTATGTATCTTGCGGGTACCTAAAATGGAAGACAAAGCAGGCAAACAAACACACAACAAGGTTGGAAACAAGGAGCTAGGCGGCCCCATCAACCAGGGTGCCTCAATAAAACAAGGCGCCTCATTGAACCAGGCACCTCATTCATTCAGGCGCCCTGTATGTCTAGGCGCCTTGGTTAAAAGCCTTATCGACTGCTGTGAGTTCGACGCGGAGATGAGCTTTGACCAGGCTCTATAAGCCACCTCATTGAACACAGTCGCCCTATACCAAGCCTATAAAAGGGGCTTCGACCCCTCAACTCAAAACAACACTCAGAAATCATTCTAAGCTCTACAACCAAGGAGGCTTCGGGAGGAAGTGCGCGGCACTTCGGAGATCCAGATCGGCCGAGTCTTCGACTCTTTTAGTTTGGTTTGAATTTACATTCCGTACTTAATTTATTTTTATCTTTTGATTGTAAATTGTGCACTGTAAGACGGGTTTCTCCACCTCCGAAAATTTTGGAAAGGAGACCATTAGTGGACGGGCGTTCCCGTGCTTAGGCCTTGGATGTACTGACCATGGAGGGTTGGGAACCAAGTAAAAATCCCGTGTGCACTTTGTTTGTTCGTTCGTTCTTTCTATTGTTCGCTGAACTAACTCTATATCTAGAACGATCGAAAGTTTTCGAAGTTTCCACAATGTTTTTAACCGGTCGATATTCACCCCTCCTCTATCGACGACACCATTCTCACAAGTGGTATCAGAGCCTGGTCGCTCTTCACCGGACTAACAGCCGACGGAGCAAAGACGCCAGGAGTTGAGGGGGAGCCCAGGGGTGAATCAGGTACATTTTATTTTAAATGTCAAGTTTTAAATTTCATATCACATGCTTTAAGTGTTGGTGCAGGAAGCACCTAAGTCAAACCTGAGTTTTGATAATGGCAAAGGGTTCAGAAGTTAAGGTGTTATTGTGATCTAACAAGCTTACTAAGTGTGCAGGAAAAGTGCTAGGTACACTAGGCAAGAAGTCCTGGCAAAGGGCTAGGTAAGAAGTCCTAGTCAAGGACTGGGCAAGAAGACCTGACCGGAAGTTGGGCAAATAAATCCTAGTCGAGGACTGGGCAAGAAGTCCTGGCAAAGGGCTGGGCACCGAAGACCTGACCGGAAGTTGGGCAAAAAAGTCCTGGTCGAGGACTGGGCAAGAGTCCTGGCAAAGGGCTGGGCACCGAAGACCTGACCGAAAGTTGGGCAAGAAGTCCTGGTTGCAGACTGGGCATGAGACCTGGTCAGGTGGATTGGGCAAAAGTCCAACCGGAGGAGTCGGTTGGCAAAAAGGTAAACTCACCTGAGAGGAGTAGGTGAGGACGCGTTCCCCGTGCGAGGGAATAGTAAGCGTCGGTTCATCCTAAGGTTCCATTTGGGAGACCCAAAGTTAGAACCAAGACAGCTTAGGCTGTAAATAATGGCTAACATATTTGCTTCTTGTGTTTTGGAACTAACCTTGGTTGCAGGGAATGAAGGAATGTGTTTCTGCAGCTTAGGCGCGTCAAAGGAGTGAGGAGCCCCACTGGGGTTAGGCGCCCGTATGGATACGGGTGCCCCAGTTGAAGGCTAAACCAAAGCAAGCGAAGCAAAACTGCCACGAAGCCTCTGGACGTACTCAGCTCAGGCGCCCGAGACCATACGGGCGCCCCCATCAGCTCAGGCGTACCAATTGTAGGACCGGTGCCGTTGATAGAGGGGGGGGGGGTGAATATCGACCGTGAAAAACTCTCGCGGAAACGTCGTAGAAAAGCTTGGATCGTTCTGAACTTAGAACGTTAGTAGCACAGCGGAAAAGTAAATAAACAAAATAAAAGCAATACACAGGGACACAGCGGGATTTATTTACTTGGTTCCCAACCCCCTAGGTTCAGTACATCCAAGACCTATGTACTCGGCGTGAGTCCACTATTGATCTCCTTTCCAGAATTTCCGGAGGCGGAGAAAATCCGTCTTACAGTGTAGAAGTACAAGGACAAGTACAGAAAATTAAGTACGGAAAATTAAATGCAAACCGAACAAAACAAAGTTGAAGCTCGGCCGATCTGGACCTCCGAAGTGCCGCACACTTCCTCCTGGAGCCTCCCGGTCGTAGAGCCTCATCTTTAGCGCGTTGTCGTTGGTCAGAATGATCAGAATGGCTTGTAGCTGTAGCGACCCGCCTTCTCCTGCCTTAGACGGATCGTTACTTTTGTCTACTTCTCGACTCTAACGCATGACTAAAAATGCGGAAAATCTTTTTTTTTTCTTTTAAATTCATCTAAGAATGATATTCTAACTTAAGTAGTCATGCATGATACCATGTCACACTTTCTTTCTCAAAAACTTGTAAGATGAAACTTATTGAAACCTGCCTCGCCCAACTCAGTTTTCGGGTATCAGTCGACTGATACTGTATCAGTCGACTGATAAGCCTGAAATCTGAATTTTCATGTTTCGGCACTTGCTTCAAAACTCCACCAAACCTATACTTTCGAGCCATATAGAATCATGACACCATTTCTATACTCTATGCCAGTTTCCTAAACAATTTAGCCAATCAAAATGAATCCATAGACTTGAAATTAGGACTTTTGCGGAAGAAAATAAGCTATCCAAGTTTATATGAACTTTAACATTAGAGTTTGTACCAATCTTGACTCCTATGCATTCATAACACCAAATACATGTTCTATAACCTTGCTAAGGCATTATGAAATGTGAATGCAACTTTTCTAAACATATTTAAGCAATAAAAACTTGATTCAAAGAGAAATTAATACTATCTTGGCACATGCATCTAATTCTCTAACAAAGTATCAATATTTCCAACTACTCACACTTCTACTCATCCAATGCAATCATAAGGATATATATGCTAAATGAAATGACATGGAATCTTTACTCTAAGAAATTGAGCATGTAAAACTATTCAAAGCTTAAATGTTTGCTAAACTCCATAAAGCAAGAACTTGAAATTTGAATAAACTATAACATTGTAATTCAAATAACTAAATTGTCTCGTCTCAAAGATCTCTCCAAAATCAGCCACCACACACACTTTACTCAGCACCGCCTCGTCGCCTTCCTTCAGAATTGCTTGCCTTTACCTTTATCTGCAGTAAGAGGAAATGCAACTAGTAAGCAAAAAGCTTAGTAAGTACTATCTAGCTCACAAAATCTCGAAATGTGCAAACATGCTTCTTAAACAATATGAAAATCATATGAGATACTTATATGCTTGAAAGAAAACTAAGAACATGTATAACTCAAAACATGCATACTCAAGCATTAATAAATCTCAATTTACTTTTCTTGGCTCAACTTGAAACTTTAGCTATTCTTTAACTTTTTGAAAACTCTTTAAACTTTAGAAACTTTGCTAAAGCATATACTTGAAAATAATAATCACTTGGATCCACTGAAGACGTAAGTACCATCTCATGCGCGTTCCCTAAAAGGTTGGGGTAGCGAGCCACCAATCCTAATAGAGCAGACCTTGGTCTACCAGGGCCAAGACCTTGGAATTGGACACCTGGATTTCTTTAACGACGCCCTTGGACGCCGGGTACTGGCCTTAGAAAATAAAATAGCTTTTCTTTCTTTTCTTTCTTATCTGTAAATGCCTTGGCATTTTCTCGAGCACCTTGCGTGCTAAAATCCCTAAGTCTTGACTTTTGGGGATTTCTTAAGGCCTTGGCCTTTTCTTTTCTTATCTTTATCTTCTCTTTTCTTTTCTCATAGCTTTTCATGGACCCTAATCTCATATAGGGCACTCAATAAAATATATAAGCATATAATGAACTAAGATCACATGCAAAAATCTTAACAAGAAGTAAATATCTCTTTTAAAAACTTTTAAGGGAAATTCTTGCGGAAAAACCGCCTCTTACTGCAGGTGAGCAGTACTTACTTTGATATCTTGGACTTACAACCAAGATTGACGTCTAGGACTCGGGAGAAACTTGAAATCTCGGAGAATTCTTCGCGCCTACGCGTTCTCCTCGTCGAGACGAATACAACGCTCCGCTTTCTTTGATCCCTCCTTGGCCGGCGCCCCTTGGAAGAGAGGAGAAGGGCTTGGGCGTGCGTGCGTGAGAGGGAGAGGCTGCTTCGCGCGGCTAGGGTGAGGAAGAGAAACCCAAAATTCTAATTTCCTCTCTTAACTTATCTATTTATACTTATGGGGCGGATCGACCTAACTACACCTTAAATATATTTCTCTCCACCATTTGCTGTGCTTGATACCCTAGCCTGGCTGGTCGCGCGCTTGCCTGGTCTCCTGCTGGTCGCGGGTTCGAACCCCCGGCTGCCCTTAAACGTTTTTCTTTTTTTTTATATACTAAACGAACTCGGAAAATTCCATAAAAATATTCTAAAAATCCCTAAAAATATCTAGAATATTTCTAAACCATTTTTAAATAATTCTAAGGACTTTAAGAACTAAAAATGGAAATTTTGGGGCGTTACAGTAGCAATTGTGTTTGAAGCAGAGGGGTCGAGGCCCCTTTTATAGCACTCTTGGGGGAGCCCTGGACGTCGGGGGCGCCCGATAAACCCGGTCAAACCTTATCCCCGCGTCGACCTCGCCGCAGCTGATAAAACCTTTGACCAGGGCACCTTGGACCTCCCGAGCACCCTCATGAAGGCTTATCTATGTTTCGGACTCGAAACAGCACAAACAGCTTTGAACCCGGGCGCCCCGGATGTTCCGGACGCCCCGCTTGAAGCCTATTCTGCCTAACACACCAAACTACCATTTTGCTACTTTATCTTGGGCGCCCCCACTGATGGGGGCGCCCTGGATGCATGGGGGCACCCCCACTGATGGGGGCGCCCTGGTTCAAGGGCTCCAGCAGCCTGCTTTTTCTTCCAATCTTGATACCTGCAAGATACACAAACACAAAGCATATATACATATAATATTAGCCTTAAGGACTTGGTTCGGACTTCGGATCTCCACGAAACCCTAGGTCGAACCGGCACAAGTTCCCATCCCCGAGAACTCGCCCTTCACCTACTCCTTTCAGGAGACGGTTGCCACCCAACCCTTCAGGTGGACTTTTGCTTAGCTTTCGATACTTCCGGACCTCGAGACACCCAAACCCTGACCCGTCTCTACTCCTGTCCTTAGTCATCGCTCAGCTAAGTTGCTCAGCCCCTTGGACCAAGACTCCGTGCCCAAACCCTAGGTCCAGGACTTAGGTGCCCAACCCTCGGCCAGATCTTCATGCCCAATTCCCCGAACCAGGTCTTCGGTGCCCAACCCTCGGCCAGGTCTTCTTGCCCAGTCCCCGACCAGGACTTAGTGCCCACCTTCCGAGCAGGTCTTCGGTGCCCAGCCCTTGCCAGGACTTAGTGCCCAATCCTCGATCAGGACATAGTGCCCACCTTCCGAGCAGGTCTTAGTGCCCAGCTTCACTCACCAGGTCTTAGTGCCTAGGTTAACTAGGACTTTTCTTCAACTTAGCTTACTTCTCCTAACTACCCTTTGTCTGTTCAATGTATCACTGTCTTAAGTGTATTGTCAAACATTAAAACACTTTAAAGGAGAACATCATTGATGCAACTTGCACCAACCAAGCAACCTTTTTGATCTATCTCTATAGATTGTAATCCCAAGGATATAGGTTGCTTCTCCCAGGTCTTTTATGGAGAAAGTTTTAGACAACCAAATTTTAACTAACTGTAAGACTGATATATCGTTTCCTATAAGTAATATGTCATCGACATATAACACTAGGAATACGACTGCACTCCCACTAACCTTCTTGTACACACAAGGTTCGTCAGGATTTTGTGAGAAATCAAACTCTTTGATTGTCTCATCAAAACGGATGTTCCAGCTCCTGGATGCTGGCTTTAGTCCATATATGGATCGTCGAAGCTTGCATACTTTGGTTTTATTAACTGATGTGAAACCTTCAGGTTGTATCATGTATACATCCTCAAGTAGGTTTCCATTAAGGAAAGCTATTTTCACATCCATTTTCCATATCTCATAATCATAATGAGCTGCTATGGCCAGGAGCATCCGAATGGTTTTAAGCATAGCTACTGGCGAATAGGTTTCGTCATATTCAATTCCTTGTTTCTGACGATATCTTTTTGCCACTAATCTAGCCTTAAAGGTAACAACATTACCTTCCATGTCGGTTTTCTTCTTGAAAACCCACTTGCACCCTATGGACTTAATCCCTTCAGGTGGGTTAACCAAGTCCCATACTTGTTTTTTGTACATGGAATCCATTTCCGACTTCATGGCTTCAAGTCATTTATCCCTTTCTGAATTTTTCAGAACATCTTCATAACTGATAGGTTCATCATCGTTAATGAGTAACACGTCATTCGATTCACTTATGAGAAATCCGTATCTCTCTGGAATATTGCGTGTCCTATCAGACCTACGAAGAAGTGGTGTTGTTTTAGGTTCAACTGATAACTCATCATTATGAGTTATTGGTTTTGGGTCTAGACTAGGTGTCTCTGTAATGTCTATTGGAGTTTCTTGAACTTCTTCAAGTTCAATGCTACTCCCACTGTTTTCTTGTAAAAGAAATTCTTTTTCTAGAAATACAGCATGCCTTGAAACAAACACCTTTTGTTCCAAGGGATGATAGAATTGGTAACCTTTCGTTTCCTTAGGGTATCCAATAAATAGATATTTATCAGACTTAGCATCCAATTTGTCTGATACAGTCCGCTTTACATAAGCAGGACAACCCCATATCTTTAGGTGAGATAAATGAGGTTTCTTACTATTCCACGTCTCATATGGAGTAGTAGAGACTACCTTGGTCGGGACTCTGTTTAGCAAGTAAACAGTTGTCTTAAGCGCATAGCCCCAAAAGGATTTTGGAAGAGTTGCATGATTCATCATAGATCTAACCATGTCCATCAAGGTTCGGTTACGCCTCTCAGATACACCATTATGTTGTGGTGTATATGGCGGAGTCCATTGAGACAATATCCCATTGTCCCTAAGATAATCTTGAAACTCTTGACTTAAGTATTCACCACCCCGATCGGATCGAAGTATCTTAATACTTTTGCCAAGCTGTTTCTCTACTTCATTTCTGAACCTTTTGAATTTCTCAAAAGCTTCAGATTTGTGTTTCATTAAGAACACATACCCGAATCGTGAGTGATCATCGATAAAGGTAATGAAGTAGCTATAACATCCTTGTGCAAGAGTTGACATTGGTCCACATACATCAATATGTATTAGACCAAGCAATTCTCCCACTGGTTTACCTTTTTCTTAAAAGGGTAATTTGGTCATCTTGCCTTTTAAGCATGATTCGCATGTATCAAATGAACCGGGTTCAAATGATTCCAGAATTCCACATCGGTGTAATTTGGTCATGAGTTTCTTACTTACATGGCCAAGACGACAATGCCACATATAGGAGTCTATTTGATTATCTATTCGAGCACGTTTGTTACTAACTTCGATATTGAAAATGTGACCGGATAAATCTAACGTGTAAATACCATTGCATAAAGTTCCGGTCCCATAAAGAACACCATTTAAAGTTATGTAACAGCAATTGTTACTAAAAGTTAAATGATAACCCTTTTCATTCAAGCATGAAATAGATACAATGTTCTTTATTAACGTAGGAACAAAATAACAATTATCCAATTCTAAGACAAGTCCAGTAGGGAGCTTTAGCAAATATGTTCCGATGGCAACAGCAGCAATCTATGCTCCATTTCCAACTCGCAAATTCGCTTCTCCCTTGACGAGTCTTCTTCTATTCCGTAGCCCCTGTATGTCATTACATATATGTGAGCTACACCCAGTATCAAGTACCTAGGTGTCCGAGGAAATAGAGTGACATTCAATAACGAAGATACCTAAAGAGGATGGGGCATCGAATGCCTTCTTCTTCAGGGACTCAAGATAAACCTTGCAGTTTCTTTGCCAGTGGCCCTCCTTGCCGCAGTGATGACAAGTGCCTTTTGGTGCCTTTTCAATCTTTTTGGCCTTTTTCTTCCTTCCCTTATTTTGTTCTTTGGGATTCCTCTTAGAGCCTTTCTTTGAGGAACCAACTAACAGTACCTACTTCTGATCCTGCTTTACAGAAGGCTCTACAGTCTTCAGCAGGTTAAGCAACTCAGGAATGGTAGTCTCCAGTTTGTTCATCCGATAGTTCTTCACAAACTGTGAGTAACTCTTGGGCAAACAATGCAGAATTAAGTCAATACTTAGTTCGTGATCCATTACAAATCCGAGTGTGCCTAGTCGCTCAATGTACCCCAACATCATCAACACAAACTGTGAAACAGAAGTGCCTTCCTGCATCTTAGAGGTGAAGAGGAGTCTGGAGACCTCAAACCTTTCGGATCTCGCCTGCTCGTCAAACAGCTCATGAAGATGGAAGACGATGGTATGAGCATCCATATGCTCATGCTGCTTTTGTAGCTTAGGTACCATAGCGGCAAGCATGATGCAACTCGCAAGTTCAGAATCGGCCACATGTTTCTGATAGGCCACTAACTGGTCTGGAGTTGCATCTTAAGGAGGATGGTTAGAAAGTTATTCTTCAAGGACATAAGCAAGCTTTTCTGCCTTGAGGACTATCCTCAGGTTTCGAAGCCAGTCCATGAAGTTTGGCCCATTCATCTTATTGGTGTCCAAAATGGAACGCAAATTCAGAGAAGACATGATCAGGTGATTATCCTAGAAATACAAATTGAGGTTATGTGATGAGAATGATAAAGAATGCATCAATATACATTAATTAAATCTTATTTATTTTTCAAATTGAATAACCCTTTTTATCAATTCGGGAGATCATAGGAACATCTCCAAATATGTTGATATCCAACCATAGATAAGAACAACCATGGCTAGTCCATCAAGTTATTCTTAGCTATGAAGGTAAGTAATTATACCGATTACATATTATACATATGTAACTATCACATTATGCTATCAACTAATTGAATGTTTGCATAAATTATTGGGTTGTTAACTTATTAACAAGTATGCAATCATAATAAACATAGCACCCAACTGCACCTCTCTTTACATCGACCTTGGCTGTGGCACAACAAATCGACGCTCCAAGCTTAAGGCTGACCCATTAATCAAGAAATAGTTTTAATATGGTTGGAGCTCATTCAACTGTTTAGTCGGGCTTGGATGTATCCAACAACCAAAACTAAGGATTGACCTCTGACTCCAACTATATTAATCATAAACTAATTCCATGGTTTGAACATGTTGAGGTTCAAGCGGGGCAAGGATGTGTCCATCAACCCAAACGAGAAACAAAACTCCGGTTCTAACCATATTAATGGAAGGTGTTGGCCTTAATATTTTGTAAGGGGTTTTGGGTCTCATCCTTTTCTTTTATGCACATTCATGACATATAATTATGTCATGTTCTAACGATTTCCTTAATAAAGTATGTATGTGACTTAATTTATCAAGTCTCATTAATTGAATTAGGAACCGGATTTCCTAATTCTAATTTTATACTTTATTCAAGGAATTGTTTTGGGAAACAATTTCCTGAATTATCATAATCAATTTCGGAAATAATATGTTTAAGACTTTGATTTCTCTAAATCAAATCTTATTAAATTAAGAGACAGATTCCCTTAATTCAACCACATATTATTTTCATGAAAATCTTATTTAAGGAAATATACTCTATAGGAAACAATTTTCCTAATTAATTTTGGAGACAATAATATGTAAGAGCATCACCTCATAAATCAAATAAGGAAATTATCATTTGAGAATCACCCCAAAAATTTCCAAGATTTGATCACATATTTTATTTATGGAAAATTATATCTATAACTTAATTTGGACGGCTCCTCGAGGCTCAATCCAAAATAAGCATTTGACAGTTTAAATTTAATTTAGGAAATTTAATTATAACAACTAACTTTAAATTGGACGGCTCCCCGAGGCTCAATCCAAAATAACGAATTTTGTAAATAATTTAATTTCCAATTATAAATTTAAATGTCAATTAATATTCCCATAATTTGTCTAGACTTTCTTGAAAGAAAGTGCACAAAATTGTGAGCTTTCCATAAATGGAAAGTTTCCAAAAATAAAAGGTTTTCAGAATAATTGTAAGTTTCTGGTACAAAGAAAACTTACATTTTTCCAAAATTAGAAATTTTTAAAATTAGAAAGTTTCCAAAAATGGAAAGTTTTCACAATTATCATAAAATTTCAGAAACAGAGATATTTCAAAAGTTTGCGAAATTTCATTAGGATTTCCAAACTTTGAAATTCCTAAATCGAAAATTTACCATAATTGGAAAGCTTCCATAATTGAAAATTTTTCAAAATTGAGATCATGATAAAGCTTTCCGCAAAACAATTACATGATTATGTCGAACACAAACCTCGGCTCTGATACCACTGTTGGGACCGGGTGCATGTTAACATGGATGCGGGTTCGTAATTTCAAAATTAATTACGTGCAGCGGAAGATTTAGCATAAATAATTTCTCTAAATCATTTAACCACACATCTAAGCATGCAATTTTATCTTGTGTAGACATGATCATATATTTGAAATTTTACAGAAACATAAACTAATTTACGTATTACCTTGTGTAACTCAAAGGAAGGGACGAGATCCAACAGTAAGCGTCCCTTGGAAGCTCCACCTCTATTCGCGTCCACGCCGAGTATCTTCGGGATGACTTCGCAAAGCCACGAGTTTCGTGTTCTCGAGAACTACTAGATTCTCCGAGAACGCGACAAGAAAAACCAAGAGAGAAGTCGGAAGACTAACCACAAAAGGATGGCCGGTTGGTGCTCCTTCTTCGGGCTGGTTAGCGCACGGCAAGAAGGGGAGAAGAGAAGGAGAGAAAGAGAGGGAGAGAGCCTATGCCTTCATCTCTATGCTTATCACCCATGCATTGCCTTGGGTCCTTATATAGTGGCCTCTCAACCATCAAGCCTCTCAAATATGGAATAACTTATTCCATCATGCCAATTTTGATTTTATATCATGGTTAAAATCATATTTTAATTCATGATAAAAAATCAATCAAGTCTCTTCTCTCCTATGGAATAAATTTCCTTATCATGGTAAATCAATCCATGATTGATTTTATAAAATAATCCAATCCATGGTTCATTTTAATTTCCATGAAAAATAAACCAAACCTTGGTTTATTATATAAAAATTTATATCATCCATAATTTTATAAAACAAACCACACTTGGTTTATTTTATAAATTGAACAAAAATTTGGTTCTCTCCCTTTGTTGTGGCCGGCCAAGCAAAGAGGATGGAGGCCCTCTTTGGCCGGCCCATCCAAGCCAATCCCCAATGAATTAAACTTATTTAATTCATCTATTAAGTCTTCAAAAGACTTTAGCCATTTTACACTTCCGATGTGTGACGACCCGACTTCTCTTCCTTACGAGGCGGACGCCACTTTTACTTAACCTTGACTTTACCTTATCCTTAGCCTTAGGTTACAACTACTTGACTTCCCTTAACTTGCTCGGATTTTTTTTTCCAATGGCACCAGTCGACTGCTAGAAGGCCAGTCGACTGGTGTCAGCCACAGAAGCTTTCTGTGCACGGCACCAGTCGACTGGCCTCTTGGCAGTCGACTAGTGCATCGAACAGAAGGTTCTGTTCGTGGCACCAGTCGACTGGCTTCAGGGCAGTCCACTGGTGCATCGAACAGAAGGGTTCTGTTCGATATGGCAGTCGACTGGTATCTGCACCAGTAGACTGGCACGCCTGAAAACTACAGTTTTAGACCTGGGAACTCCTTTCAAGGGTCCATAATTCATACACTTCCAAAGAATATAGATAAATAACTCCAAATCTATACTCTATACTAGTTTTATAAACATCTTAGCAAACCAAAACAAATCCATTTACTTGCAATTAGGATCTTTGCGAAATTTAATAAAGCATCAAAACATATGAAATCTATACTAGAGTTTGTACTTAACTTTGTCTCTATGCAATGTTTAACCAAGATCATTACGTTCTACCACTCCAAAACACTAACCACCAGTTTCTATAAGACTTAACCCAAGAATCTCTCCCACGGCCACCACCACTGAACATCAATGCAAGTCTTGTTCGCCTCCTTAGCTTATACTTTTTCTTTACCTTTATCTGAAATAGAAGAAAATGCAACTAATAAGCGGTTTGCTTAGTAAGTAAATCCTAACTCACAAAACCATGCGATCAATGGTAAACATGCTCTTTTCAAAGGATGCTTGTTTCAAAATACATGCACTTGAAACTATTCGCACATGGGAACTTTCATACACTTATCATGCTCAAACATGCTTGAAAACATTTACTTGCATCAAAATACTTGCAAACTTAACATGCTTATGATTTCTTTTGAGACTTGATACATATACATTTCCATTCTTTAAAACACTAACTTCTTTGCTCTTGCTCTTTAACATGCTTGTAACATAACCATGTTAACATATGTAACAAAATATGCACTTAAGAAAATTGAAACACTTACATATACTCATATATTTCAAAATAATAATCAACTTTCTAGGCCTTGACATTGTACTTGGTATCAATGTACCAATGCGCGCATCCCTAATAGGTTTCGGGGTAGCTAGCCACCGCACCCTACTAGAGCTTCTTTCTAACTTTCTGTGGGCCTCTCATTTGCCTAGTACATGTCACTTTACAAAAGTAAAATACTTTCTTACTCATAATGCTTATACTTATCAAGCTATCTTTCTTTTTGCATAAGTTTTTGCACTACAAAACTCTTATTCTTCTCACTTTGAACTTTCATCGAACACTTTGCGTGCCCTTATCCCCAAAACTCATTTTTGGGACTTTTCAAGAACTTGGTCTTATCATGCTTAGATCACACATACAAAACCTACTCAAATTCAAGTTCTATGATAAGAAACATGTTTTCTGGAGAAACTTAAAACACACTATTAAAATAGTTTTAGAGCATGCACTTAGATCACAAAATCAAGGTTCTACAACGAGAAACTACATAACGAAACTACTTCTATTGCAGGTGAGTGATCTACTTACTCTTTTCTTGAAGAAAACTCACTAAGTATCTGATAGATCCTAGCGTAGTACTCCTTTTCTCTTCCTTTGCAACAATCCTCACTCCTTGGCCCTAGGGAAGAAACCCTAGGTTCTCTACTCAAGAGGAAGAAGAAGGTGGAAGAAAACCCTTGTTTTCTCCCTGTTTTCGCAGCCTCCTTTGCCCCTGTTTTCCGCCGACTCCAATCCCTAAAGGGGATTTAACGCAACTTAAGCGGAAGTTGAAACATCTCTTCATGAAAAGGACTTACATACCTATAACATTAATTCGCTTTATCCTTTTTTGTGCTTGATACCCCCAACCTTCTAGCTAGCCGAGCTGCTTAAGGACTGGCTTGCCCCGTGGTCGCGAGATCAAACCTCCGCCTGACCCTTTTCTTTTTCTTTTTATTTTTATTTCGAAAAATTGCCAGAAAATTCAGAAAAATTCCTAATAATTCATGAAAATTATTGGGTGTTACAATCCTCCCTACCTTATAAAAAGTTCATCCTCGAACTTAGAACAACTCTGGATACCTTTGCCTCATGCTATCCTCTGATTCCCAGGTTGCCTCTTCATACTTCTGATTCAGCCATAAGACTTTTACTAGTGGTACCACTTTGTTCCTCAACTTCTTATCTGCTCGATCTATTATCTGAATAGGTCGACTTTCATAACTGAGATCCTCTTGAACTTGTACCATCTGTGGCTCAATCACTTGGTTGGCATCTGGTATATGCTTCTTTAGCATTGAGACATGGAACACATTGTGTATTGCTGACATCTCTGGAGGTAGCTCCAACTTATAAGCTACTTTGCCAACTCTTTTCGTCACTAGGTAGGGTCCTATGTATCGAGGACTTAGCTTGCCTTTCTTGCCGAAACTCATTACACCCTTCATAGGAGCTACCTTGAGGAAAATTGTATCCCCAACTTCAAACTCTAACGGTCTACGGCGTACATCGGCATAACTCTTCTGCCTACTCTGAGCAGCTTCTATTCTCTGGCGGATGCTCTTTATAGCTTCTGTGGTATCATCTATAAGGTCAGTCTGAGACCCCATTTCTTTCTTCTCACTACCTTCATACCAACAGAGGGGAGATCTACACTTCCTACCATAAAGAGCTTCATAGGGTGCCATACCAATAGTAGCTTGGTAGCTGTTGTTGTAGGCAAACTCAGCTAAACATAAATATTTGCACCAACTGCCTTTGAAATCTAATGCACAAGCTCTGAGCATATCTTCTAGAATTTGATTCACTCTCTCTGTCTGTCCATCAGTCTGGGGATGGAAAGCTGTGCTAAACTTCAGTTTGGTGCCTAGCGCTGTCTGTACGCACTCCCAAAAGTGTGAAGTGAAACGACCATCTCTATCAGAAATAATGGTCTTTGGGACTCCGTGTAGTCGGATCACTTCCTGTACATATAGCTGGGCTAATCTTTCAATCGAATAAGACACTTTGATTGCCAAGAAGTGGGCAGACTTGGTCAATCTGTCTACTATTACCCAAATAGCGGCATAGCCATTAGTTGTCTTTGGTAGACCAACTATGAAATCCATGGCTATGTCTTCCCATTTCCACTCTGGAATCTGAATGGGTTGTAGGACACCTCCTGGTCTCTGGTGTTCTGCTTTAACTCTCTGACATGTCAGGCAGGTGCTAACATACTTAGCTATGTCTCTTTTCATTCTGAACCACCAAAATCTTCTTTTCAAGTCCTGGTATATCTTAGTGGAACCAGGGTGCATTGAGTAGGGAGTTCTATGGGCTTCTTCAAGAATCTTCTTTCTCAGCTCTTCACTATTGGGGACACATAAACGGTCACCATAATAGAGTATCCCACTGTCAGATACTCGAAACTCTTTACTTTCTCCTTCTCGTATCTCTTGCTTGGTCCTTTGGATATCAGAATCCTCAGCTTGCTCTTTCTATATATCTTCAAGCAAGGTTGACTCTAGTGTCAATTGAGCTAACTGCCCATAAATGATCTCAACTCCATAATCTACTATTTCCTTCTATAATGGTGGTGATAATGATGACAAGGACATCAAAGTGGCACAAGTCTTTCTACTTAGTGCATCTGCTACTTTATTTGCCTTACCAGGGTGGTAAAGGATCTCACAGTCATAATCCTTCACTAACTCAAGCTACCTTCGCTGTCTCATATTGAGGTCTTTCTGAGTGAAGAAATATTTCAGACTCTGGTGATCTGTATAAATCTTGCACGGCACTCCATACAGGTAATGTCTCCATATTTTTAGAGCGAAGACTACAGCTGCCAACTCTAGATCATGAGTGGGGTAATTCTTTTCATAATCCTTGAGTTGCCTGGAAGCATAAGCTATGACTTTGCCTTCTTGCATAAGTACGACTCCAAGTCCTAGCTTTGATGCATCACTGTATATATCAAAGCTCTTATCACCTTCGGGTACTGTAAGAATAGGAGCGCTTGTCAGTCTCTTCTTCAACTCAAGGAAACTCTGCTCACAGTCTTCAGTCCACTCATACTTCTTATTCTTTCTGGTAAGGGCTGTAAGTGGAGAAGCTATCTTTGAAAAGTCTCCTACAAACCTTCTGTAGTACCCTGCTAAACCCAGAAAACTTCTGATCTCACTAGCATTCGTTGGTCGACTCAGTTACTAATGCTTCAATCTTGGCTGGGGCTACCATAATGCCTTCTTTGGAAATGATGTGGCCTAGAAAGGCCACCTGGTCAAGCCAAAACTCACACTTTGAGAATTTTGGCGTACAACTTCCCTCTGATGTAAGGTCTGCAACACTATCTTTAGGTGTTTCACCATGTTTTCTTCCTGAGTCTTTGAATACGCTAGGATATCATCGATGAAGACCATGACGAACTTGTCAAGAAAATCCTTGGAACACTCGATTCATTAGATCCATAAACGTCGCAGGGGCGTTTGTCACTCCAAAGGGCATGACCACAAACTCGGTAGTGCCCATATCTTGTACTGAAAGCAGTCCTTGGCACATCACTCTCCTTCACTTTGAGTTGATGGTAACCTGATCGGCAGATCTATTTTGGAGAAACACCGTGGCTCCCTTCAATTGATCGAATAAATCATCTATCCTTGGCAAGGGATATCTGTTCTTGATGGTTACCTTATTCAAGGCTCGATAATCTATGCACATTCGCATGGATCCATCTTTCTTCTTGACGAACAACACAGGAGCTCCCCAAGGTGAATGACTAGGGCGGATGAAACCCTTGTCGAGCAGCTCTTGTAACTGTTCTTGCAGCTCTTTCAGTTCTGCTGGTGCCATGCGATAAGGTGCCTTTGAAATTGGGTTGGTTCCTGGAACCAACTCAATTTCAAATTCAATTTCTCGATTGGGAGGGAGTCCTGGTAACTCTTCAGGAAACACCTCCGGATAGTCACAGACTACCCTCACTTCCTCTTTCTTTAATCCTTCTCTTTGACTTGCATCTACTATATGAGCTAGAAAACCAGAACACCCCTTCTCT
>JAGFNQ010000313.1:0-23185 GCA_024364735.1 Boesenbergia rotunda | reverse complement strand
TATACTAGTTTTATAAACATCTTAGCACCCAAAACAATCCATTTACTTGCAATTAGGATCTTTGCGGAATTTAATAAACTATCAAAACATATGAAATCTACACTAGAGTTTGTACTCAACTTTGTCTCTATGCAAAGTTTAAACAAAATTATTACGTTCTCCAATCCAAAACACCAACCACATGTTTCTATAAGACTTAACCCAAAGATCTCTCCCACGGTTCCGCAACAACTGAACATCAATGCAAGTCCCGTTCGCCTCCTTAGCTTATGCTTTTTCTTTACCTTTATCTGCAATAGAAGGAAATGCAACTAATAAGCGATTTGCTTAGTAAGTAAATCCTAACTCACAAAACCATGCGATCAATGATAACCATGTTCTTTTCAAAGGATGCTTGTTTCAAAATACATGCACTTGAAACTATTTGCACATGGGAACTTTCATACACTTATCAGGCTTGAAAATATTTGCTTGCATCAAAACACTTGCAAACATAACATGCATATGATTTCTTTTGAGACTTGATACATATACATTTCCATACTTTAAAACACTAACTCCTTTGCTCTTGCTCTTTAACATGCTTGTAACATAACCATGTTAACATACGTAACAAAACATGCACTTAAGAAAATTGAAACACTTACATATACTTATATACTTCAAAATAATAATCAACTTTCTAGGCCTTGACATTGTACCTGGTATCAATGTACCAATGCGCACATCCCTAATAGGTTTCGAGGTAGCTAGCCACCGCACCCTATTAGAGCTTCTTTCTAACTTTCTGTGGGCCTCTCATTTGCCCGGTACATGTCACTTTACAAAAGTAAAATACTTTCTTACTCATAATGCTTATACTTATCAAGCTATCTTCCTTTTTGCATAAATTTTTGCACTACAAACCTTTACCTTTCTTACGTGGAACTTTCATCGAGTACCTTACGTGCCCTTAACCCAAAACTCATTTTTGGGACTTTTCAAGAACTTAGTCTTATCATGCTTAGATCACATGCACCAAACCTACTCAAATTCAAGTTCTATGATAAAAACATGTATTCTTTAGAAACTAAAATCACACAATAAAACAATATTCTTAAAGAAATCAATTTTGGGCAGAAGCGATAAACACCGCATGCTATATTCAAAATAGGGTACCAATAAATAAAAGACACAATAAAACACCTTATGAAATATATTACCAAAGAATACCCAACTTATATTATCTTAGAGTATTTGGGTGTAAGGTCCATATTTTAAATACAAAGGAGTACTTAGGAAAATTTCAATCCAAATCAACTCCAGGAATTTTTGTGGGATACTCAACCACGAGTTGGGTATATAGGGTCTATAACAAAAATACCCTTAGAATTGAAGAAACCACAAATGTTATATTTGACAAAGAAATCATAACCAAACCCACCTCAATTAACTTAATCAATTCATCAAAACCAACTACTTCTAATCAAGATCAAGACGAAATTGAATCAACAATTGAACCAACAACTGAACCAACAATTGAACTGGCAAATGAAACAATGATTAAACCAGTAATTAAACCAATAACTGAACCAATTCAAATAGTTGAACCTGTTCCAACCCAAAATCTACCAGCTGGACCTGAGGCTGAACCAAATTCTAGGAAATCTAAGAAACCTAGACTAAATCACCCAACTGACCAAATTATGGATGATCCAACCTTAGGGGTTAGAACAAGGTCCTTCTATAGGAACCTAAGTCATGTCACACTACTTTCTAAGATAGGACCAAAAACTATAGAAGAGGCCTTACCTGACCTGGACTGGATCATAGCTATACAAGAGGAACTAGCACAGTTTGAAAGAAACCAAGTCTTGGACTTAGTGCCTAAACCAGAAGGAAAAACTATAGTAGACACTAAGTGGGTATTTTGGAATAAATTAAACGACCAAGGTGAGATAGTAAGGAACAAAGCCCGCTTAGTAGCTTAAGGATTTAGTCAAGTTGAGGGGTTAGACTATGATGAAACTTATGCCCATGTAGCCAGACTTCAGTCAATTAGGATGCTACTAGCCTTTGTAGCCTATAAGGGATTTAAGTTATATCAAATGGATGACAAGTCTGCATTCCTAAATGATTTTATAAAAGAGGAAGTGTATGTAGGACAACCCCCAGGATTTGAGGATCTTGACTACCCAAATCATGTGTTCTAACTTAGGAAAGCCCTTTACAGATTAAAACAAGCACCTATAGCTTGGTATGAAAAATTATGCACCTATCTAATTTCTAATGGTTTCAACCAAGGTCAAATTGACTCAACCCTATTTGTTAAGACCTTTGAAAAAGATATTTTTATAGCCCAAGTTTACGTAGATGATATAATTTTTGGATCAACCAACACTAGCTTCCTAAAAGGCTTTATTAAAATTATGGAAAAGGGATTTGAAATGAGTCTAGTAGGAGAATTGAACTTCTTTTTAGGTTTACAAATTAAACAAACCAAAGATTGAAACTACATTCACCAATCAAAATACACAAGAGAATTAATTAAGAAGTTTAAAATGGATGATTCAAAGAATTTAAGTATTCCTATGGCTACAAATACCAAAATAGATAACGACCCTGAAAGTAAGCCTATTGACTTAAAATATTATAGAAGTATTATAGGTAGTTTGTTTTACCTAACTGCCAGTAGACCTGATAAACTGTTTGTAGTAGGTATTTGTGTCAGGTATCTAACTTGTGCTAAGGAGTTCCACTTAACTACAATTAAAAGAATCCTTAGATATATTAAGGGCACATTAAACGTAGGCATTTGGTACCCAAGGACGTCCAATTTTAAATTATTAGGATTTTCAAACTTAGATTATGTCGGATTTAAATTATATAGAAAAAGTACGAGTGCAAGCTGTCAGTTACTAGGACAAAGTCTAGTTAGCTGATGCAGTAGAAAGCAACATTGTGTTGCCTTATCCACAACTGAAGTAGAATATATTGCCCTAGGGGAATGTGTAGCCCAACTTTTATGGATGGTGCATACCCTTAAGGACTTCAACCTGGAATACACCCAAACTAAGGTATTTGTTGATAATATAAATTCAAACAATCTTACCAAAAATACTATCTAGCATTCCAGAACTAAGCATATAGAAGTCATACATCATTTTGTTAGGGATCACGTAGCTAGGGGGGAAATCGTACTTACACATGTAGACTCTATATCTAACCTAGTCGATATTTTCACTAAACCACTTCCTGAATCTGAGTTTAGTTCACTAAGATGGTAGTTAGGAATGTGCTTGTAGAATAGGACTGTTTTGTAACACTATTTTTTCTTTAATTTTTCAAAAATTTCGTATTGTTTTAAGAAAAATCATTATTTTTATTTTTCAACTAAGTTTTGATTGTTAAAATATTTTTCCGACTTAGTTTTTTTTTAAAAAAATTTACCCCCTTCAAAACTAGGGTTTTTCTACGCAATGGACTTAACTTAGGACTTAACCCTAGAATTGCATGCTCCTCCAGATCTAGAAACCAGCATCTCACAAGCACATTTGGGTACTTTGATTGATAACCTAGATTGGGTTGAGATGCCTAGGTCTATGCCTTGACTCAAGATGCTTTAAGTCAGTGCATCAAGAGCAGTTGAGGCGATAAATACATTTGAACAGCAATTAAGTTAAGTATTCAAGCTTAGAAAGTCTAACTTGATCAGACTAACCCTAGTGAAAGTTCCTGTTATATAACAGTTAGTAAGTAGCTAACTGGGATAGACAGACAGCGAAAGAAGTTAATTTGGTTAATTTTTTTGAAAAGTTTTTTTATGCTTGGACTCACTAGTATGTTAACTGGGTTCAAAATTTATTACTTGGGTCAAACTGAGATCAATTCAATTACTTGTTGCAGTTTCCTTTATTATTTTTAGAAATCAAGTAGGCTTAGATAAATAACTGTCTTTTTCATGCAAATCATCTTTATATTTTTACATTTTTTGATATATGGCAAAGGGGGAGAGAAGGAAAAGTCAAGTTAAAAATAATTTTTTCAACTCAAGTTATTTTTTCCTTGTTATTTTTCCAAGTCAAGTTATTTTTTCCTTGTTTTCGAAAAAGTCAAGCCAAAATTGTTGTTCGAAAAAATCAAGTTTCGAATAAAAATAAATTAAAATTATTTGTTTCTCGTAAAATAATCTTTTCAGTTTGTTACTCAAACTTTTCTTCGAAAAAGAAAATTTTATTTCTTGAAATGTAATTTTTAGAAAATACAATTCGATTCAGAAAATTTGGTTGGAGAAAAACTTTAAGTTAGAAATTTTTCAAAACTTGTTTTTCTCAAAGTCTTCAAAATCATTTTGAAAAAACATTCAAAATAGAAAAATTACATATTTTCAAAAGCTTTAGGGGGAGATTTTCAAATTAAAAGAAAGCCTTATTAAATGTTCGAATTTTTGCTAAGTTTTTCAAAACTTAATTCTAAAGAAAAAAGGGGAGAGAATTGATTAAGGGGGAGAGAACATATTAAAGGGGGAGAGTAGAAAATCTACTCGTTCTTTCTTTCTAGTACATAATTAATATGTTTTTCTATTTTTTTAACTTAACTTTTGAACGGTGTTGCCATAAATCAAAAAGGGGGAGATTATTGGTGCTGGATGCACCAGATTGTACCTGGTTTTGATAATGGCGATGGGTTCAAAGTTAAGTGTGTATTGTTATCTAATGAATTTACAAAGTGTGCAGGAAAGTCCTAGTTCACCTAGGCACGAAGACTTGACCTGTAGGGTTAAGCAAGAAGACCTGGCCGAGGGTTGGGCAAGAAGTCCTGGTCGTGGACTTGGCAGCGAAGTCCTGATCTGGAGGATTGGGCAGGAGTCTTAGCCAAGCGAGCATTGCGGACAGAAATAGAGGTGGGTCGAGGATCGGACGTCTCGAGATCCAATAGTCTCGGAGTCAAGCAAAACTCCAACCGGAGGAGCCGGTTGACAAATGGTAACTTCTCCTGAGAGGAGTGTTGGAACCCGGATGGCTAGAGAGGCGGGGTGAATATAGCCAATCACTTTGACCTTTGACACTTATCAAATTTCTGCACTCAACCTTATCAGTAGCACAGCGGAAGAAACAAAGGAAACAAAGCAGTGCAGAAAATAGAAAACGTAGTCAACAAACACAACTAGCAAGATCGCTAACAAGGAGGGTTTACAAGGTTCGGGGATAACTTGCCCCTACTCCTTGGCGTACCCTTAAGGTGGGCGATCCCTTGATCGTCGGCAGATCAAGCCCGGGTTATCACTGGATAGAAAGCAACCTCCTTCTCGGTGGAGAAACCTCTCCACAGCGTTTCAATCACAGATTTAAGTTTAAGCACAAAGAAACAACAAGAAGGATCTTACTCAAACACTTAGCAAGGACAAGAACACAGCAAGCTTTCCTGAGCTCCACCCAGCGGCGATCTCACGCAAGAAACCCTTCCTCGTGTCTTCCCGCTGTCGGACTCCAAGCCTCTTGTTCTCTCCTTCAAGCGCTCAAGTAATGGATGATTGCTTCTCGATTGCAGTAGCTTGCTCAAGGTGATGAAAACATCAGAACGCACAAGCTAGATGTGGAGAACACAAAGGCACAGCAAGAACTTCGTTCGCAAACTCTAGAACTCTTTTTTTTTCAACGATGCCTTCTTCCGCCCATTTGTTTCTCCACTCAGCACCAGGTGACAGCATCTCCTGCAGCCTCCAGCTGCTTCCCTGCCAACGCCAGCTACCACTGAGCCCTCCCTGGACTTCCTGAGCTCCCCTCAACCAAGCTCCAGTCGGCAGCTCCAGCCGTTGCAACCTGAGATGGAAAACGGACAAACCTGCTCCAAGGAAAGCCTCCATTGACTTCTCCTTGAGTGTTTGAATCCTCCCCTATCACTTGCAGCTTAATCAGAATGTTAGAGCAGCATATCACACAGTAAATCAAGTATCAGATGTAAGCAGCAGAGAATCGGATACGGTCAGGCGCGATCAGAGCGTTTGACAGTGCAATTTGAATTAAGGTGATCGGTCACCGGACCGATCGTAGAGCCTCCTGATCGGTCACCAGACCGATCAGGCTGGGTCCAGACCGATCAGGCTCCGTCCTGATCGGTCCCCAACGCTTGATTAGAAATCGCGATTTCTTTGGGACTCTCCTAGATCGATCACCAGACCGATCCCAGGTTGTGGATCGATCACCCGACCGATCCACCCCTTTATCGGGCGATTTCTGAGCTTCGTAGTCCAGACCTCTTGATCGATCACCGGACCAATCAAGAAACCTCCTGATCGTGTTAGTGATATGAGAGAAGTGTCCTAAGGCAATCGCCTTATGATTGTAAACATTCATTTTAATAAATGATAATTCACTATTTGAGTATACATGTTTGTGTATTTGATTGGGATCTTAAACTCATCTACTGAATGTCCGCAATACAATTCACAGCATAAGAGAATTTGTGATGGGATCACAACTAGTGATTATCTCTAAATGTGCAATTGTGAAGTATTGAAAATATCCCTAGTCGATGAATTGATAAAAACAGACATTATCAATTCTGTTGAGACTAGCATGGGTTATTCTCTAATCAGCTGATTCTCACTGGCTGGTGACATTGGGATGTCCGGAGATAAACATGGATGCTAGTTAAGGGAACTAGTTCATTGGAGTGACTAGCTGTAAAACTTCATATGGTAATCTATATAGATATGTCAATGAAGTTCTTACTGCAGCATAAGTGCGATGTTCCTTTGACTTGCGGTGTTCAAGTCATCTTGGTCATGGAGACTTATACTTTAACATCTTAAGCAAGCATCTCCTAGGAGGTGTGGACCCAGAATGATTGGGTATAAGCCGAAGTGCCCGAAGATGTTTGAGCAGCCTACAAAGGATTCACCACTACTTGCGAGGAGATGTATACCCAGGCCTATCGTCGGATTATTACTCAAAGCCTCTGGCCGGAGCATATCATGTTTAGAGTGCGAGTCTCTTAAATACATGAGAGTAATTAGAAATCCAAAGGATGAGAAAGACACTACTTGGGCTAGGTGTGACGTAGTCAGCCTAGTGGGGACTGACACAAATAGACCGTGTCCTGAACCAAGTGGGTATAAGATGGTGAAGGGAATGGGGCACGATTCATTAGAGCTGCTGAAGGGTCTCAGAATTATTTCTGAGGTCAACCGTTGATCTTTCGATTAATTGGGGGTCATGATGTTCTACTAGGTGCCACTCATGATCGTTCTATAATTGGTTGATTATAGACGGCCAACATAAATCGAAAGCCTATTTAGTCACACGCACTACGAGTAATCCGAGGGATTTAAAATGAGTTGAAAATTAGATTTTCCGATCAAGAGAAATAAGTCGAATCTGAATTTATCAGAGGCGCACGGGAAGCTTAAAATGGCTAAGTCTTTTGAAGGCTTCTTGGGCGAATTAAATGAGTTTAATTTGCGAGGGTTTGACTTGATGTGGCCGGCCAAAGAGGGTATCCATCCTCTTTAGTTTGGCCGGCCCACTACAAGGAGAGAAAACCAATTTATTTGGTTTATTTTATAAAATAAATCAAGCGCGATTTGTTTTATAAAATTATGGATAAATAAATCTATATAAAGAAATTTATATAAAGATATTTATATAAAGAAATTTATAGAAATTTATTCTTTTTATGGAAATTAAAATGAACCATGGATCGGTTTATTTTAATTTTATAAAATCAATTATGAATTGATTTTTCCATGATAATAAAAATTTATAAATTTCTTGTAAATTTTATTCCATAATTAAAAGGAGAGATGTATTTGTTTTATTATAAATTTAGTTATAATAAAACTAGGCATAAAGGAATAATTCACAAGAAAATTTATAAGATAAATTTTTTATGAAAATTTATTCCGTTAATTCCGTTAAAGGGGAGACTTGGCAAGGGAGAGACTACTATATAAAGGAACCAAAGGCAAGCCTTGAATTCCAATCAATTAATCAAGAGATTAGTAGCTCCCTCTCTCTCTCTAACTTGCTCTCTCTCTCTAGGGCCAGCTCTCTCTCCTCCCCTAGGGCCGACGCACATCCCAAGGGTGGCCGAGAGCTTCATCCACCAAGAAGGTGCCGAAGAAGAAGAAGCGGATCGCGACTCCTTCCTTCCTTTCCCGGAATTTTGATTCCGTTACTTGGTGGTTAGTTTCCATCTTTTCTCTCTTGTTATTCTAGTTGTGCCTTTGGAGAATCTAGTAGTTCTCGTCGGCACAAAACTCGTGGCTTTGCGAAGTCATCCCGAAGAGAACTCGGCGTGGACGCGAATAGAGGCGGAGCTTCCAAGGGACGCTACGGTTGGATCTCGTCCCTTACTTCGAGTTACGCGAGGTACTAAGTAAATTAGTTTACTTTTCTACAAAATTTTAATTTATGATCATGTCCACACATCATAAGGTTGCATGCTAGATACGTGGTTAAAATAATTTGAGAAATTATTTATGCTAATTCTTCCGCTGCACGTAATTATTTTAAAAATTACGAACCCGTATCCATGTCAACATGCACCCGGTCCCAACAGTGGTATCAGAGCGAGGTTAGTGTTCGATATAATCATATAATTGTTTTGCGGAAAACTTTGTCATGATCTCAATTTTGGAAAATTTTTCAATTATGGAAACTTTCCAATTATGATAAATTTTAGATTTAGGAATTTCAAAGTTTGGAAATCCTCATGAAATTTCACAAACTTTTGAAATATCCTAGTTTCTGAAATTTTATGATAATTGTGAAAGCTTCCCATCTTTGGAAACTTTCCAATTTTGAAAATTTCCTATTTTGGAAAATTTTCAACTTTGGAAATATGTAAGTTTTCTTTGTACCAGAAACTTACAATTATTCTGAAAATCTATTATGAAATCTCGCAATTTTGGGCACTTTCTTTTAAGAAAGTCTAGACAAATTTATGGATCATTAATTGACAATTAAATTCGAATTGGTTTTAAATTATTAACAAAATTCTTTATTTTGGATTGAGCCTCGGGGAGCCGTCCAATTTAAAGTTAGTTGTTGTAATTTAATTTCCCAATTTTGAATGAAATTGTCATGTTTAATTTGGTTACGCTTCAGAAGCGGACCAAATTGAATTTACGACAAATTTCTTTTCTTTGGGTATCTGAGCCTCGGGGAGCCACCCTTAGAAGACAATTTGTTGTAATTAATTAAATCCATGAATAAAATATGATTTAAGAGGTGATGCTCTTACATATTGTTGTCTCCAAAATTAATTAGGAAAATGGTTTCCTATAGAGTTTTCTTAAATAAGATTTTCATGAAAATAATATGTGGTTGAATTAAGAGAATCAGTCTCTTAATTTGATAAGATTTGATTTAGAGAAATCAAAGTCTTAAACATATTATTTCCGAAATTGATTATGACAATTTAGGAAATTGTTTCCCAAAACAATTCCTTGAATAAAGTATGAAATTGGAATTAGGAAATCCGGTTTCTAATCCAATTAATGAGACTTGATAAATTAAGACACATACATACTTTATTAAGGAAATCGTTAGTGCATGACATAATTAATGTCATGAATGTGCTTAGAAAAGAAAGGATGAGACCCAAAACCCTTTACAAAATATTAAGGCTAACACCTTCCATTAATATGGTTAGAACCGGAGTTTTGTTTCTCGTTTGGGTTGATGGACACATTCATGCCCGACTTGAACCTCAACATGTTCAAACCATAGAATTAGTTTATGATTAATATAGTTGAAGTCAGAGGTCAATCCTTAGTTTTGGTTGTTGGACACATCCAAGCCTGACTAAACGGTTGAATGAGCTCCAACCATATTAAAACTATTTCTTGATTAATGGGTCAGCCTTATGCTTGGAGCATCGATTTGTTGTGCCACAGCCAAGGTCGATGTAAAGAGAGGTGCAGTTGGGTGCTATGTATATTGTTGCATACTTGTTAATGAGTTAACAACCCAATGATTTATGCAAATATTCAATTAGTTGATAGCATAAAGTGATAGTTACATATATGTGATATGTAATCGGTATAATTACCTACCTTCATAGCTAAGAATAACATGATGGCCACAGCCATGGTTGTTCTTATCTATGGTTGGATATCAACCTATTTGGAGATGTTCCTACGATCTCCCGAATTGATAAAAAGGGTTATTCAATTCGAAAAATAAATAGGATTTAATTAATGCATGTTGATGCATTCTTTATCATTCTTCTCACATAAGCTCAATTTGTATTTCTAGGATAATCACTCGATCATGTCTTCCCTAATTTGCGTTCCATTTTGGACACCAACAAACTGACTAGGCCAAACTTCATGGACTGGCTTCGAAACATAAGGATAGTCCTCAAGGCAGAGAAGCTTGCTTATGTCCTTGAAGATCAACTTCCCGATCGTCCTCCAGAAAATGCAACTCCAGACCAATTGTTGGCCTATCGGAAACATGTGACCGATTCTGAACTTGGGAGTTGCATCATGCTAGCCGCTATGGTACCTGAGCTGCAAAAGCAGCATGAGCATATGGATACTTATATCATCATCTTCCATCTTCATGAGTTATTTGACGAGCAGGCGAGATCCGAAAGGTTCGAGGTCTCCAGACTCCTCTTCACCTCAAAGATGCAGGAAGGCACTTCTGCCTCACAATTTGTGTTAAAGATGTTGGGGTACATTGAGCGACTGAGCACACTCGGTTTTGCAATGGATCATGAACTAAGTATTGACTTAATTCTGCATTGTTTACCCAAAAGTTATTCATAATTTGTGATGAACTATCGGATGACTAAGCTGGAGACTACCATTCCTGAGTTGCTCAACCTGCTGAAGACTATAGAGCCTTCTGTAAAGTAGGATCAAAAGACGGTACTGTTAGTTGATTCCTCGAAGAAAGGTTCTAAGAGGAAGGCCAAAGAACAGAATAAGGGAAAGAAGAAAAAGGCCAAAAAGACTGAAAAGACACCAAAAGGCACTTGCCATCATTGTGGCAAGTAGGGTCACTGGCGAAGAAACTGCAAGGTTTATCTTGAGTCCTTGAAGAAGAAGGCATCCGATGCCCCATCTTCTTCAGGTATCTTCGTTATTGAATGCCACTCTATTTTGTTATTTTGTTCCTTCGTTAATAAAGAACATTGTATCTATTTCATGTTTGAATGAAAAGGGTTACCATTTAACTTTTAGTAACAATTGTTGTTACATAACTTTAAATGGTGTTCTTTATGGGACTGGAACATTATGCAATGGTATCTACACGTTAGATTTATCCGGTGACATTTTCAATATCGAAGTAAGCAACAAGCGTGCACGAATAGATAATCGAATAGACTCCTACACATGGTATTGTCGTCTTGGCCATATAAGTAAGAAACGCATGACCGAATTACACCGATGTGAAATTCTGGAATCATTTGAACCCGGTTCATTTGATACATGTGAATCATGCTTAAAAGACAAGATGACCAAATTACCCTTTTCCGGAAAAGGTAATCAAGTGGGAGAATTGCTTGGTCTAATACATACTGATGTATGTGGACCAATGTCAACTCTTGCACAAGGAGGCTATAGCTACTTCATCACCTTTATCAATGATCACTCACGATTCGGGTATGTGTTCTTGATGAAACACAAATCTGAAGCTTTTGAGAAATTCAAAGAGTTCAGAAATGAAGTAGAGAAACAGCTTGGCAAAAGTATTAAGATACTTCGATCCGATCGGGGTGGTGAATACTTGAGTCAAGAGTTTTAAGATTATCTGAGGGACAATGAGATATTGTCTCAATGGACTCCGCCGTATACACCACAGCATAATGGTGTATCTGAGAGGCGTAACCGAACCTTGATGGACATGGTTAGATCCATGATGAACCATGCAACTCTTCCAAAATCCTTTTGGGGCTATGCACTTAAGACAGCTGTTTACTTGCTAAACAAAGTCCCGACCAAGGTAGTCTCTACTACTCCATATGAGATATAGAATAGTAAGAAACCTCACTTAACTCACCTTAAGATATGGGGTTGTCCTGCTTATGTGAAGCGGACTGTATCAGACAAATTGGATGCTAAGTCTGATAAATGTCTATTTATTGGATACCCCAGGCATTGGAGGAGTTAAAAAATGTGTTAAAGGAGTTGGACTACCAACAAAAACGGAAAGCTCAGTCATCTACTTACCAGAAGTCGATTCAGCCTACATTTCAGCCACCTCAGCCACAATTTCAGCCTCTCCAGAAGTTCCAGCAGCCAAATCAAGATTTCCAGCAGCCCTATTCTAATTTCCAGCAACCAAATCAGTTTTTTCAGCCACAATGTCAACAATTTCAGCAATACTTTCAGCCAAGTCAGAATTTTCAGATTGGGCAGCTACAATTCCAACAGCAATATCAGAATTTTCAGCCTCAATACCACCAAAATCAGCAAGTTCAGGGAAGCTATCAAAATTTCCAGCAGATGTCTCAGCCTTTTCAGCAAGGTTTTCAGCATCAACAGTCAACATTTAACCAAAATCAAGGTTTTCAGGGGAACTATCAGCAAGGGCAGCAGTTTCAGAGTTTTCAGCAGCCCTATCACAGTTTTCAGCAAGGTCCAAATCAAGGTTTTTCGGGGAATAGTTTTCAGCAAGGTCCATCAAATTTCCAAAGCAATTTCCAGCCATATCCTCAACAAATTCAGCACCAAAATCAGTACCAACAGCCCCCACATCAATTTGAGTGTTCATCACAACAATTTCAACCTCAGATCCAAGAATTTCAGAATCAAAATTTTCAGCTATCTCCACCATGTTGTGAGCCAAGTTTTCAGCAATTTAATCAGTCCATTCATCCATTTGATCAGCCCCTACAGTCTCCATTTCAGTATGCACAGCCTCCTCCTGGACTTCAGCAGCCTTATGCTACATTTCAAGGCCAACAGGATTTCCACATCAATCAAGGAGGCTTTGAGAATCTTAATGAGAATGAGGCTCAACAACAAAGAATGGAGGAGATGTTTCAACAAGTTGTACAATATCATCAAAAGTAGCAAAGGCTTCAAGACATCGAAAGAGGGGTTGGACAAATTGCTAGTCAAATGAATCAGATGCAAGTTGAAGGATCAAGCCAACCATCTCCTCAGGGTACTCAGGATTTTAAGGGGTATGATCGTGAACTAATGTGGAGGTTACTAGAAGAAGATGAAGTAATCATTGAATATAGGGCACCTACAGCATGCATCCCTCCGGAGATTCCTACTCAAAATCCATTGCCAAATTTGTCAGCTCAAGAAGAAGAAACTGAAGCTCCACAGGACCATTCTAGTCTTTTATTTTGTGATGATATTGTTATTAGTGGTCCTAATTTTTCTGATACTGTTGTTGCAGATATTACAGGAGAAGCATGCATAGGAGATGATTCCACAGGTGTAGGGGATTGCACTAAGCCCCAGTGACCACCACAAGACTCAGAGAATGAACCAGAAAGTGTAGGGACTTGCATGGTAGAAGCAAGCACCCAAGGATCACCAGTTGATTGTCCACCAGAGCTTGAGGCTGAAGAGGAGCATGTACTTGACCAGGAGGAGGCCACAGATACTTCTACTATTATAGAGCCTTCAGGTATTCTCCAGCACGCTCAGGTAAGTATTTCTCCTCTTTGTTCAGAAAAATTCAGCGAGGTACCTAATGCTCACTTTATTGATTCTGATGAATTTATTGATATACCATGTGTAGAAAGTGTTTGTGAAAATCCAATAGAGGTACCAACAATTGATTTCATTGGTCATAACGCATTACCTGAGACACCTCTCGAAATGGATGATGAAATAATTTTAGAGGCACCCATAATTGATGTAGTTTGTTATGATGAATCTTTAGATACATCTTTTGTGGATATGGCTAGTGAAAATTTTTTAGAAGTGCCTGAAATTGATGTTATTTATTTTGATGAATCTCTAGCAATATCATATGCTGAGGTTGAATGTGAAAAACTTCTGGAGATATTTGATATTAATTTGATTGGCTGTGACACATTGCATGATCCACCCTTGATAGGAAATGATTGTGAAATTTCTATTGATGAGCCAGAAATTGATTTCTTTATGTGTGATGAGTATCTGGATGCAAATTTGGTAGGAAATAATTTTGAAAATTTCATTGAGGTACCAGAATTTGATTTAATTGGACATGATGCAGTTTTGGATTCATTTTATGCAGAGACTGATATTATTTCATTTCCTTCTGACCCTGAATGCTTGAGAGAGGTATTACATTGTTTTGCAGGGTCCAGAAGACTTCAGGAGTGGGTGCTCCAACTGAATAGACTCCAACCTCCTGGAAGGACTTCTGAAAGGCATAAAGAAGGAGGAGAAGATCTTACTTTAATCCAAAGCACTCCACCTCTTCAATGGCTATTGAACCTAAATCGCCTTAGGCCACCAGAGTAATTTTTTGTGAAGTTCAAGTGTGGGGGAGTCAGATGTAGCGACCCGCCTTCTCTGACTTAGACGGATCGTTACTTTTGTCTAGTTCTCGACTCTAATGCACGACTAAAAGAAATGCGGAAATCTTTTTTTTTTCTTTCTAAATTCATCTAAGAATGATATTCTAACTTAAGTAGTCATGCATGATACCATGTCACACTTCCTTTCTCAAAAACTCGTAAAATGATACTTATTGAAACCTGCCTCGCCCAACTCAGCTTTCGGGTATCAGTCGACTGATACTGTATCAGTCGACTGATAGGCCTGAAATCTGAATTTTCAGGTTTCGGCACTTGCTTCAAAACTCCACCAAAACTATACTTTCGAGCCATATAGAATCATGACACCATTTCTATACTCTATGCCAGTTTTCTAAGCAATTTAGCCAATCAAAATGAATCCATAAACATGAAATTTGGACTTTTGCGGAAGAAAATGAGCTATTCAAGTTTATATGAACTTTAACAATAGAGTTTGTACCAATCTTGACTCCTATGCATTCATAACACCAAATACATATTCTATAATCTTGCTAAAGCATTATGAAATGTGAATGCAACTTTTCTAGACATATTTAAGCAATGAAAACTTGATTCAAGGAGAAATTAATACTATCTTGGCACATGCATCTATTTCTCTAACAAAGTATCAATATTTCCAACTACTCACACTTCTACTCATCCAATGCAATCATAAGGATATGTATGCTAAATGAAATGACATAGAATCTTTACTCTAAGAAATTGAGCATGTAAAACTATCCAAAACTTAAATGTTCGCTAAACTCCATAAAGCAAGAACTTTAAATTTGAATAAACTATAACATTGTAACCCAAATAACTAAATTGTCTCGTCTCAAAGATCTATCCAAAATCAGCCACGACACACACTTTACTCAGCACCGCCTCGTCGCCTTCCTTCAGAATTGCTTGCCTTTACCTTTATCTGCAGTAAGAGGAAATGCAACTAGTAAGCAAAAAGCTTAGTAAGTACTATCTAGCTCACAAAATCTCGAAAAGTGCAAACATGCTTCTTGATCAATATGGAAATCATATGAGATACTTATATGCTTGAAAGAAAACTAAGAACATGTATAACTCAAAACATGCATACTCAAGCAATAATAAATCTCAATTTACTTTTCTTGGCTCAACTTGAAACTTTAGCTATTCTTTAACTTTTTGAAAACTCTTTAAACTTTAGAAACTTTGCTAAAGCATATACTTGAAAATAATAATCACTTGGATCCACTGAAGACGTAAGTACCATCTCATGCGCGTTCCCTAAAAGATTGGGGTAGCGAGCCACCAATCCTAATAGAGCATACCTTGGTCTACCAGGGCCAAGACCTTGGAATTGGACACCTGGATTTCTTTAACGACGCCCTTGGACGCCGGGTACTGGCCTTAGAAAATAAAATAGCTTTTCTTTCTTTTCTTTCTTATCTGTAAATGCCTTGGCATTTTCTCGAGCACCTTGCGTGCTAAAATCCCTAAGTCTTGACTTTTGGGGATTTCTTAAGGCCTTGGCCTTTTCTTTTCTTATCTTTATCTTCTCTTTTCTTTTCTCATAGCTTTTCTTGGACCCTAATCTCATATAGGGCACTCAATAAAATATATAAGCATATAATGAACTAAGATCACATGCAAAAATCTTAACAAGAAGTAAATATCTCTTTTAAAAACTTTTAAGGGAAATTCTTGCGGAAAAACCGCCTCTTACTGCAGGTGAGCAATACTTACATTGATATCTTGGACTTACAACCAAGATTGACGTCTAGACTCGGAAGAAAATTGAGATCTCGGAGATTTCTTCGCGCCTATGCGTTCCTCTCGTCGCGGGGATTCCGAATATAGGAAAATCTCTTGGAGGAGAGCCTTGGCCGGCCCTCTAGGCCTTGGTGTGGTGTCGCCCAAGAGAGGAGAGGGGAAAGGAGTCGGCGCAAGGTGTTGGGCGAGGGAGAGAAAGGGTTTAGGTTGAGAGAAAATAAAATTTCTCTCTTTAACTATCTATTTATACTTATGGGGCGAATTTACCTAACTATACCTTATCTATTGTTTCGCCCAATTGATTTCAACAAAACTAACCAGCCCAGCTGGTCACGCGCGCGCCTGGTCCCGTGCTGGTCGCGGGTTCGAAACCCCTGCTGCCCTTAAACTTTTTTCCTTTTTTAAATATACTAAACGGACTCGGAAAATTCCATAAAAATATTCTAAAAATCCCTAAAAATGTCTAGAATATTTCTAAACCATTTTTAAATAATTCTAAGGATTTTAAGAACTAAAAATGGGAATTTTGGGGCGTTACATCAGATATCTCTCAGCCACCCATGTTCCTCCACTACCACGATGGAGGCTACTTCTGGATAGACTCCGCCCACCCAAATAAAGGGGAGTTTATTTCTTCTTGTATTTTCTTTTATCGTATTTTTCACTTTTATGTTTTCTAGAGTAAATTAAAAAAATAGACATTGTAAATACCATGTCTTTTCTTTTAGCACTTTTTCTTGCATGAGTAGAAATAAAAGTATCCCTCTAGGTTATTCCATAGCATTTTAGAATCTCTTTGAAAATAAATTAAATTTGATTGTTAAAACTTAGGGTTTAAGCTTATGGATGAAATCTTGGATGCTTGAGTACTACTTGGTTTTAGATTCTTAATTGAGGACTTGAGATGAATTATTTCTACCTAGTGAGAATTAGCCTTACTTTTGTGATACACATATGTTATTGTGCTCTAGAACTTGCTTAGGTTCTTTCAAAACCATATCTCAATGATTGGATCACATCTATAGAGGCTAATCACTTTATTTACCTTTCCATATCAATTTTGGCAAAAATCATGTTCATTCCATTTTTCTTTACTTATTTCCTACTCTTACCCTCACTTTTCTATGGACTTGTTGTTTGAAATGTTTCTTAATGCTATTTTGCCCGAGACGGACAAAGATTTAAGTGTGGGGGAGTGACTAGTGAGAGGGAAGCAATTTTTATCAAAGAGCATCATCATTTCGGAAAAAAAAATTTTTTTTTTGCCAAGTTGATTGAAGTTTGGTGTCAAAAAAAAAAATTAAGCAAGAAGAAGTGGTCAAAGATTGAAAACAATTGCAGATTCTTGATCATCATTTGAAGATCCAAGGAGGTGTAACCTCAAAGTGAATTCAGTTAAGAATTTAAAATGGGAACAAATGGCACAGAAAAAAAATAGAGAAAAGAAGTTGTGCCAAAAAGAGAAAAGAAAAAAATCTGCTATTGTGGGTCTTAAATGGATATGGATCAGTAACTTCCAAGGAAGAAGAGCAGTCTCCACTATCATTTGATGCCAAATTTGTGATTCTAAATTGTAAGCTGACCAGATTTGATCAAGGTAGAGAATCTGTGTAGAATTTGAGCAAAAATCAGAAAACATGGGATCAATGCAGAAAAAAATCTGTGCACACAAGACCTCCACTTGCAAGGCTGCTTAATTTGCAGCTGATAGAGCTATTCGGCCACCCTGTTAAAAGATGATTGTAGCTGTCCTTTGCTGTAGGAATCAGAGCACAATTTGCTAGAAAAAAATTGCAGCTGTATAAGGTCTGAACAAAGGCTGAAAAGAAGTGAAAGAAGTGGCTGAAATTGAATTTTGTGAGCAGAATTTTTGAGGAAGCAGTTTAAATGCTCTACAACTCCTAGATGCCAACTGATATGAAGAAATCAGAGTTTTGTGAAATCTGAAATGCTCCATTAGAAGATTGAGAGAAGAAAAAAAAGAGGAAAAACAGCTTGAGAAAATAAGAAAAGAGAAGTAGAAAACAAGTTGGCACACCATTGACTTGGCACCATAAATCAGTGAAGATTTCCACATCCAGATCAAAGCTTTATTCCATTTCATTTCTGACCTTACAAGAAAACAAGAAAGAAGAAAAAGCAGAATCAGAAAGGGAAGAAAGAAACAAGTTGGCACGCAATTGAAGAAAAATGGCACATTGAGATAACAAGGGTTTTCTTCATCCAAATCAATGGCCTTATTCAAATGTGACTTCACCACACTTTGTACTTCACTAGAGGACTGAAAGGAGGGGCAAAGCACATTGGAAATATTTTTTTTTAGCAACCAAGTCCTCCACTCCATCAATTCTTCCATTTCCTTAATTTTTATTCCATTTTTCACCATTTTTCATGTTTTCATTTGTTTTTGTAGATATTGATCCTAATCATGAATAATGGTGGAGATTAGATAATAAGCAAGCCTATGGTAGTGCAAGAAGCATGTGTGTTTGAGTGAGCTCCACTTCTATCATCAAGTTAGAACTTAAGGAGAGAGCCACCAATATTTTCCTTAAAAAGCTAGTAATTTAGATTCATCTCAATGACTCATGATAGATGAAAAGACTAAGTTGTTGATTTAATGACAAGATACTAATCCATAGGGCTTAGATTTTTGAGAATTGACAACCCTAGGTAATTTCTTTTCATTTGTTTCTAATTATGCTTAAGTAAACCTAAGGGATACATATTTAGTGTTTTCGCGAGACGCTCAAGGTTAAGTGTGGGGGAGTTGATAAGCACCATTTTATTGATTATTTTAATTGTTAAAATCCATGTTTGACCTATGTTTTTATTGCTTAATTGTGATTTTACCCTACGTTTTAGAATTTACTCTTATTTTGGACTTAATTGCAAATTTGAATTAAATTGGGTTAATTGGCCACTAAATTTTGGATCTATTTTTGTAGGCATCAAAGGTTCAAGGGCCTAGGGCATACTGGGTCAAACTTGAGTCGGATGTGAACCGGATCGAATTATCAAGCTTACAATTAATCCGGGCCGTCCGATTCAAGAGCGACTAGATTTGAGCCATCCGGGACGATCTGATGCAATCCGAGCTAGGGTTAGGTTTGATCAAGCTCTATGATCAAGATCTGAAGGTTTCATTCCAATCAGATCTCAATCAACCGTTGGATCAAGCAAGGAGGGCTCTAGAGCGTCCATTCACAGATTGAATTGATCTGGACCATCCGTTGCACATCTGGAGGATCCGAGCTACCACGAGGTAGATCCTGACCCCAGATCATCATCATAAAAATTTGGCTCCAATCAGAGCAAGATCAACCGTTGGATCTCCTCCGATCAATCTGGGCCGTCTGTTGATAACTATTTAATCAAAAATTTCTGCAGCTCTTCCCCGTCACGTTTCCTCGCCGCACTGTTCATCTTCTTCGTTTCTTCAGTTCTTTAGCTTGTTTCTTCAATTTAAGGGGCGCGACCCCTCAATCTCGACCTTGGATCATCATCTGGATCATTGGAGATAGTTCCGGTGAAGAATCCAGCTCAAACTTCATCCGGACAGAGCTTGTTGAGGGTTTCGCATTCTCTGTGGTCCGGTAGCTTGAATTTCAGTTACAATCAATTTTTGAAGATCTGAGCCACTTGTAGGGGTTCTCAGGTGAGCTCAGGTATTCTCCAAATCACCATCGCAGCTCAACAACTGAGATCGAAGCTTTAGGATTTGAAATTTCCTAGTTGGTGCAGTTTGAGCAAATTCGACCACTGAGCCGTTTTCCAATTGGTTTGCTGAGCCTAGGGGTTCGAAGCCGGCTCTTGATTGACGACCAAGAAGATCTTGAGACTAGGGAAGATTGGGGTTTAGATTTCTATAGTTAATTTCATTGTTTAATGCTGTAATTTTGATTCTGAATTTTGTTCTGTTACTGTCTTCGTATCAATCACTTCAGTTTCAATTTTTGAATAGCTCTTGTTTCAATTAGAGTTTCAATTCAGTGCTTTTATTAGCTAGTTTGTTTGTGTAATGAACAAGTGTGTTTAAATCAGTTTGTTTAGCTTAAATTCATTTCTAAATTTAGTTTTCAGCTTACGTATCATCCTTGTGCACCAGATTTAATTTCTGCAGGTTTTCTTAGCTGTAGTTTCGGAATTAGTACCTAGTAATCTGTAGTTTTCTTCAGTTTTCCTGCATTTTTGATTAGTGACTCAATTTAAGTTGCAATTGTTAGTTTCAGCCCTCAAATTTGTCACTGCATCATTGCCTATGTTTGTTAAGTTTGGCATTTTAATTTCTGCACTCAAATCACTGAATTTCGAATCAGTTTTCTGCATTTTCATTTCTGGAATTTACTCTAGTTTGCATCTGTTGTCTTTGCATCGAATTCATGACAATTGAAACTCTACAATTTGATTCTTGTCTACCTGCATATCAGTTTCTGCATGTATTGCCTGCTGAATTTCTAAAATCCTGCTCTCATCAATTGCATTAGATTAGTTTCTGGATGGGTCAGTTCTTGCTGTGAATTAATGTTATAGTCTCTGCACTGTGTATCAAACCAAGCCCCACAACTGATTGATTTCAGCTGGTGTTTCAATCAGGGTGTTCTGAAAATCTTAAGCCTTTCGATTATGAAGTTTTGTATCAACTTCCATCTCTGCATGCAGCTTTTCTCTGAAGTTTTCAGCCTATTTGCAATCTGTTTGCCTTGAGTTCAGACCTGAAGTTAATCATACCCTTGAATATACGAATGTGCTTGGAATTAGTTGTTTCATATCAGTTAGTTTCTGAATTCCAGTCTCTATTCCTGCACTTGTTTTGGTGTTTCATTTTTGCTTCCATGTTCTGAATTCTTGCACTCGAATTCTTCACCAAGTTATTTCTGATTTCTCGAAACCTTGCATTTCATTTCTGGATTCCTGTACATTACATTCAGTTATGCTGTGGTATTGATCAGTTATCTGTTTGTTGCTACATCTCTGGGATCACTTCGACATTTCACTCCAATTACAGTTTTTCTTCCTGAGTTGAGTTGCTTAGTGTCAGTTTTTGAGTGGCAGTCACAGCTTTGGCACTTAATTCATTTCGGCACACAGAATTTGTCTTCTCCTTTGCATCAAGTTTCTGAAATTTAGCACTTTGTATCAAGTGCAGATTAAGGCAGTGCTTGGTGCCAAGGTTAAGGTAGTTTTTAGTGAGTTATCGTGTTTGAAATGGTTTAGATTTGCTTCTGGACATTTCTGAATTTCTTTACAATTGTTTACTTCAAGATTTTGTAGCTAGCTTGATTTGTGCTAAGTTGCTTGCTGCTGAAAAATTACTGCCCACAATTCTGAAATCTTTTCCCATTTCTGATCGGCTGCAATAGAGTCTGAAATTCCTTTTTAATTCAATGCTAGCACTTCACTAATAGTTGTCTTTCGAGTTGGAGTGATTAGTTTCAATCCAAAATAGTCAATCACAATTTTGGGACTTAATATCATCTTGGCACATAAGTTTTTGTACGTGTGTATCATGTTTTGGGTGGCATCCATTTTGTATCTCATTGCATTTTTATTTCCTATTGAAACCAAAACCCAAATCACATTCGAAACCCAAAAACACAAATGACACACAAACACAAGCTCGAATCACACAGCGTCAACTAGTCCCTGAGAAAAATACGACCTGTAGCCCCTATATTACATTTCCATACTTTTGATTGTAAAAGGGTTTCCAGCATTTCATTTATAAATTCTAAATTCGATAGACTCACAATTTCGTGACAATATTTAATATATCATTTGGGTCTATCAGTATGCAAATACGAAATTATGGAACCATGTTTTTACCTGGGAATGGAAACTTAGGGTAGTACCTTACCTTACCTTATAATGAAAAAATGATACAAATGCATGTATATACGTGAAAATGATGAAAATGATAAATGATCTTATACTAGCTTATTGTTGTAATATGAAAACAGCATGGCTTGAAGACAGAGTAACATGGGTAATTGGTAAAGTCACTTCAGAGGTCCGTATAAATAGTAGGTATAATGATAGTAAAAATGTTTAAACAACAGAGCAAGAAGACTACATAAATTTAAGGTGTAAGAACATCTAGGAAGAGATATTAGTAGAATGAAATTTTTTTTTGTACATGATACACATAAGTGATGGATAATAGGAGAAAATGACAGTGTTCGAAGATTAGCATTAAAATTAAGAATGGAAATAATCTTATTATAATGAGTATAAACCTATGAACGTTTAATCCATATTCGCATACTTTTCTTTCTTACTTTTATCTGTTTTTGTAGGTAAATTATTCAACATACTAATTGAAATATCAATATAGTTCTTATATCTAATCTATCTTAACTTGTTATACATGTCACTGTTATTTTCCTGTTTTTACATCTACCAAAACTACACTATTGTTAAATACCTTAATACACCTTTTACTGCTACTTCATACAAATTTTACTACTTATTATCATCTTTAATATTGTCCATCATGTCCTCTCTCTTAATTAGTATTTATTACTCTCACTATTATTGCGTATAAGAATTATAAATATAAATAAATACAATTCGGCAAAAAAAATGGGGGTCGTATGAAGAACAGAATAATGAAGGAATATTAAAAAGAGAATATATAGATTAGTAGCTGAGGTAATTCAAGAATAGTAGAGTAAGTCCATTTATAACTAGAAGATGATAGAATAATGTGTAGTATGTGTTATAAGAAATAAGAGAAGAGCCCTAGAATAAAGACAGATCTTGTTGAGAAAGATAAGTATAAAGTTGTATGATTTATGAAGCAGAGAATTGTCAAGAAAACTAGAAAGTTGGAGAAGCAAGATAAGAGATGACATGATATAAATAGAAATAGAAAAGTTTGAGTTGTAGTTGAATGTGCTAAGGAGTGATTATAAGTTAAAAAGAGAGTTGAACAGAAGAATTGTATATGCTATGATAGAAGATGTTTTGA
>JAGFNQ010000312.1:380464-522541 GCA_024364735.1 Boesenbergia rotunda | reverse complement strand
TATTACACAAAAAGAGAATATATAAATGAATTAGTCCTCTCTAACTAATTTTTTTTTTCAATGAAACTCAATTATCAAAATAGAATCCATCATCACACTAACCAATATAGTATGCAAGTAGAGTATTCAATTATGTCAAATGACCTAAAAATTGATGATCAGACTTAAAAAACTTTTACAATTCTCAAAGTATTACTAAGAAACACATGGAGAATTTATTCAAAACCAAATGCTCTATAGATCAAGCAAAATGCAAGGTATGAAAACAAAATGTAAAGCAAATTGTGTAATTAAAGTATGAAATAACAAGTAAAACAAAGAATGGACTCCCCTTTATTCAAGGTGGTTGTAGGCGGTTCATAATTAAGATCTACGCTGGTAGTGGGATAATCATTCCAGGTGGTTGGAGACGGTTCAGATACAAAATCTACTCCGGAAGTGGAATGCTAAGAGTTGAAGTAATGACCGCTCCTCGGGCGCCCGTGACTCCTCGGGCGCCCCACCTCTCTTTCAATTCGTTCAAGGCAGAAAAGCTGCCATGTCTCCCTAGCCAGGGCGCCCAGACCCTCACAGGCGCCCCCAGGACCAGTCAAAGGCAGCAAAGCTGCCATTCCTTTCTGCTCAAGGCGCCCGGGGCATCACGGGCGCCCTCATCCAGCAGCAGGTCACTGCTAAAAGGAGTGACCATCTGACCCGGGCGCCCGGGAGCTCCCGGGCACCCGAGCTAAAATACCTATATAAGCCACCTGAACCTCCTCATTTTGCCACACCCAAAACACCTCTCTTCTCCAACTCTTCTCCTTCCAAGGCGACCTAACACCCCCCAAGTGACCCTCTTGCTCCCTCCACCTCGACCATGCCTCCCCGAACGGCTACTCGGTATGATTTTTCTTACGCATTTCAAATCATTTTTTAAATTCCTTTCTTTTAAATGCATGCTCCTTATCTTAGAAAACGCCGAGCAAACCAATCAAACCCCGGTATCGAACCTAGCCCCGACCCTAGGTTCCCAACCATGGAACTTTGCAATAAATTCGCTCGAACAATTTATAAACCCATCAAAACCAGCTACCTAAATAGACACTTTTTCACTCAATCTTGTTCATTGGCCATGAATGTTATTAACTTTTATCAACTAGACAACCTTGTATTCTGCACCCATCCCATCAACACATCCCTTTGTGCAGAATTTTACAATAACATAGTTAGACAGAATGACCTTACGTTTGTCACCACAGTTCAAGGGATGCCCCTGACAATTACCCCTTCGTTGCTCAACCGATTTCTTGGACTACGACTCTCTCAGTCCACCTTCTGCTGCTATCCTCCCAGAAATCCTCCTTTTGATGCCCCCTACTCTCACATTGACCTAGACACTCTACACTCCTACTTCTATAGGGATGCTAGAAACCCATTAGCTAGACGATTTCAGTCTGTTGAACTTCAGGTTCAGGACTATGCTCTTTATAGAGTTCTAGTCCGCTGTATTCTACCCTTATCCACTAGGGACATCGCGACCATGCGACCGTTCCACACTTTCCTTCTATACACATTGATCCATCATCTTGATATCGACATTGGACTCCATATGTTCCACACGATTCTATATGCGTCCAGTGTTACCACTTAGGGGCGGGTACGCACCCCTTACTACCACATCATCACCTCCATTCTTCATCATCACGGTCGTAACATCACCGATGGAGAGACGACCGCGATGACTGAATTTGATGAGATAGGCTTTAGGAACTTCTCCCTAGCAGGCATAGAGGTATCGAATACCGGGGTTTTGTCGTGGAGACGTCAGAGAGCCGGAGTCCAGATTGACTCCGACAAGGAGGTAGAAGTCGACGTAGCTGATCTCGCAGCCGAAGCTCGGGAGCACATAGATGAGCCCGCACCTCCGACGTTTGGCGAGAGACTGACACTGCTTGAGACTGAGATTCACAGCCTCCGGGAAGAAGTAGAGGCAAATCATGCGGAAGAAATGGAGGCAAATCAGGCCCGACACATGGAGTATATGAACGCCCTCAAGGATGATCGAGAGACCAATGAGGCGCGGTATAATGAGATAATGTCACTATTCCACTCTTGGCAGCCCGGTCCATTCTTTCCTCTGGGCCCCTCCTCTTAGACCCTAGTGACTTATTGTACTATGTTTGACTTGTGTTTGACTGTACTGGTCCCTGCTTTGACCAGTTGACTTTTTCTAGTTGACTAGTTGCTTTTCCTAATTATCTGAGCCTTATTAATGGTTATGCCTGGTAGAATAGGCTTACTCTACTTTTCTTTGTGTTAACTGCTTTTAAATCGGTTTCTAACATAATCTTAAAAACTGCTTTACTTGATTTTCAAAATCTTTATTGCAATTTTAAAATCAATTTTTTTACTTAGTTTTTATTAAAACTACCCTCTTTCAAAACTAGGGTTTTTTCGAAAATGGACTTAGCCTAGGCCCTAACTCTAGAACTGCATGCACCTATAGATCTAGAAGCCAGCATCTCACAAGCACCTTAGGGTACTTTTGATTGATTACCTAGAATGGGTTGAGATGCTTAGGTCTTTTGCCTTAATTAAAGATGCTTTAAGTCAGTGCATCTGCAGTAATTAGGGCACTAAATACAAATTAAACAGTAATCAGGTTAAAGTGTCAAGCTTAAAAAATCTAACTTGAACAGAACACTTAACTTGACTAACCCTAGCGAAACCTACTGTTTATAACAGTTAGTAAGTAGCTAAATGGGCTAGACAGGACTCTAAAGAGATAATTAAATTGGTCCAGCTTATACCTTGAATTAGTTCAGTACAGCATATTTTTTTTGCTATATTGTTTTTGATATATGGCAAAGGGGGAGAGATTGGAAGGTTTAAAATTATTTTTCAAAATTCAGAAAAGTTGAACCTTATTTTAAAATTATTTTTCAAAATTTAGAAAAGTTGAACCTTATTTTAAAATTGTTTTTCAAAATTCAGAAAAGTTGAACCTTATTTTGTCAAAATTCAATTGTTTTTCAAAATTGGAAAGGAGAGATTGGAAGGTTTAAAATTGTTTTTCAAAATTCAGAAAAGTTGAACATTATTTTAAAAATTGTTTTCCAAAATTCAAAATCTTATTTCAAAAAAAGTTGCTCAAAGCTGCTTTTCAAAAGTGCTTCTAAGTATTAAAAACTTCAGAAGAAGGTTAGAAAATTTTCTAAAAAGCAAAAGATAAGTATTGTCTGGAAAATTTTCTAAATAGATAAAAAATTTTCTAAGTAGATATTCTCTAAGTACAAATTTTCCAAGTGACCAACTCAAAAATTATTTTTGGAAAAACGTTTTCCTAAATTGCATTTTCTTAAAGACTCTAAGTGTTGAAAAATAAAATTCCCTTTAGACTTAGAAACTTTTTCAAACCCCGTGAACAGTTGAAAAATCTAAGGGGAGATTCTGTCCAGGGGGAGGAAGCTAAGGTGGCAATTTACTTGCTTTTTATAAAACTTAACTTTTTTGAACCGGGTTGCCTTAAATCAAAAAGGGGGAGATTGTTGGTGCAGGCAGCACCTAAGTCGAACCTGAGTTTTGATAATGGCAAAGGGTTCAAAAGTTAAGATGTTATGTTGGTCCGACTGCGACTCCGAACCAAGTAAATCCTTGTGTTCGTGCGTGTTTTTAATTTCCGCTGTGCATTCTCTTTATTTTATCCGAAACGATTTACGATATTCACCCCCCCTCTATCGTATTTTCTCGATCCAACATTTTTTACCTAATGGACACTTGTCCTTGTAGTGTCCCCTCATGTTGCATCTAAAACAAATGATGTGATCTTTGGTCCTTGCTTTGGTGGAGGTTGAGGCTTTTTCTTGCTCCGGTATTGAAGAGGGTCTCTTCTCCCCATCAATTCTTGAAGTGGAGACCTCTTCTTCTTCCCTTGATGAAGTGGATGACCTTTCACTTTCTTATGCCACTTCACTTGATGATATGGATGAATTTTCACTTTCTTCTTTCTCTTCTTGGACCATTGAACTTATTTCCTTTGGCTCCTCCATTATTTGAACTTGTGTAGGGTTTTCATGAAATACTCCCATCTTGTTCCATAACTCATGTGTATTTTTGTATTCACTTATACCACTCAATACATCATTAGGCAAAATATTAAGTAATATTCCAATTACCTTCTTATTTGTCTCCGATTGTGCTTGTTGCTCCTTGGTCCAATATCTTGGTCAGAGCCTTTTCCCGTGTTTATCGCTTGGAGTTTCGAATGGCTCTTCTAGTACCATCACGTAATCCCAATCCATGCCAAACCATGTCCTCGTCCGCATCCTCCAATAGTTGAAATCCTCGCGATCATAGGGAGGTGGAACATTGATGTCATCACCCAACTTTTCTTCAATCGTCATCTCCTCTAGCTTTTTGCTCTCTCGGCGATTAGTCCGTAGATGAGCGAACCTTCGCTCTGATACCACTTGTTAGGATCTTACCGTTAAGCTAGAGGGGGGGGGTGAATAGCTTTCTTTCAATTTTTCTTCCTACAAGTTAGTGCACAAGCGGAAACACAATGAAAATGAAAATAAAACTAACAACTAATAGAACACACCGATTTACGTGGTTCGGAGATGAAACTCCTACTCCACGGCTGTCCGTAAGGTGGACGATCCCGATCCTTCGGTGGATGATTCCCCGGAGCATCTCCGGCTAGCTCTTGTTGCTCCTTGTGGGTGGAGAAACCTCGCCACAAACCTTGGACAATCCCTGAGCACTGTAGGATACTAATTAGCTTTAACCAAGCAAGTTTCGCCAAGAAGAAACAACCTTAAATGAGCTCCCTTAAATAAAGCTCGAGGCTGAAATGACCGTTACCAGTCGACTGGTCCAGCACCAGTCGACTGGTCCAGCACCAGTCGACTGGTCCAGCACCAGTCGACTGGTCCATTCTGAATTCTAATATCACCGCCTGACCTTTCGAATTCTGGCCACCATCAGTCGACTGGTCCTGGACCAGTCGACTGGTCCTGGACCAATCGACTGATCTTACTGTGGACCCTATCAGTCGACTGGTTCCTTACAGTCAATTGGTCCACTACCTAAGTCTAGGGTTACCCTTCCCGAGTACATTTCTCTCAGCACTCGAACCCTCACGACTTAGCCCCCCCCCCCCCCCCCCCCCCCGAGACAATTCCCTTAACACTCAGAACCTCACGACCTAGTTGACTCTTCATCCAGCTCCCTCGATCTGTTGCCTTTGCGCCCTCTTCGTCTTCGGCTCCCATCCCTCAGATGCACACACAAGCCCTCGGCTTGCCTCCATGCCATCCTTCACGCATGCCTCGAAATCCACGCCCCTCGGCTCATCGTTCCTGCTTCAGCAGCCTTGATCTGTTGCCTTCAAGCCCTCTTCGACTTTGGCCCTCGTCCCTCAGATACGCACACAAGCCCTCGGCTTGCCTTCATGCCATCATTCACGTACGCCTTGAAGTCTGCTTCTCTCGGCTCATCGCCCCTGCTTTGTCCATGGTCCCTTGGATGCGCACACAGGCCCACGGCTTGCCTCCATGCCACCCTTCACCGTACCTGAAGACATCCAACCACGTCTATGTGTATCCTACAAACCTACACACTCACATACACATATTAGATCAATATGAAACCCTAACTTAATCATACACACATCAAAACCCATGATCCTCCCGATCATACTTGGGTCGATTGCCCCAACAATGCTTAGGTTAGAAATGGTTAGATAAGGATTTGATTTGATTGAAACTTGCACAACCTAGTATTAGGTTGGGGCGAGATGATAGTACGTTAGGGAAGCCTGTCTAAGGAGTAGAGTAGGGTAAGACATACCCTATTTGCTCTTTTTAGTCCTGTGGAACTAGCTGAAGCTACCTCACCTCATCCTCAACTAGTTAGACTAGGGTTTCTCAAAGTGTAATCTGAAAATAAAATTTCTTTAAAAGGCTTTGTTTAGGAAAGGGTCGTTACTTTGATAACAAAGAAGACCCTTGTGCCTCGCCAAGACTTGGAAGCCAATTATTGAAATATATTTTCAACATACTAATTGTTAAACTTGAATCTAACACCTGGTTCTATCAGATCATAGTTCTTAACCTAAATTTAAAAGATAAAATTAAATGCATCTCACAAAATAGTAAGGATTCCCTGTTTTGTTACTTAGAAATGGGTGAGATGCTTAGGACTTAAAAGTTTAGTCCAACCCAACCAACCTCACAAATTGAATCAATTTCACCTTTAAGTTATGAAACCCCGTTTTCAAAATCCAACTTAATATTTTTCATAATTCAACTTAATAATTTTTTAAACTTTATCTTAAATCCAACTTAATATCTTTTCAAAATTCAACTTAATAATTTTCAAAATTTATCTTAAATCCAACTTAATATCTTTTCAAAATTCAACTTAATAATTTTTCAAACTTTATCTTAAATCCAACTTAATAATTTTTCAAACTTTAACTTTGTTGAGGGGTTCTAGGGCAAGAGAAATCATGGGTATATCCATTAATTTTAGAGAATTCATTAAATTTTAGATTTTCAAATTCCCCCATGATCACTTCTAATTCTTTTAATTTTAGTATCTTTTTTATTTTCATGTACTTCACATAATGTGTTAAATATTTTAAATGTTTCATTTGTGATTTTTAAAAACTTAACCCAGGTAAATCTAGAGTAATCGTCAATAATTACTAAGCAGTATTGATTTTCGTTTAGTGACTTGGCTCCATAAGAATCAAAAAGGTCTAGCTGTAGGAGCTCAAGTGTAGCTTGGGTTAGGTCTGATTGGACAGGTTTATGGGTTGACTTTGTTTGTTTACCTTGTTGACATGGGTTACAAATTGAATTTTTAAAATTTCTAAGTTTGGGGATACCCTTAACTAGTCCATTTTGACTTAGTTTTGAAGTTAATTTGGTATGGGTGTGACCTAGTCTTCTATGCTATAAGTTAGTTTCTTCTTGTTGGGTTAGAAAATATTTAGGTGAGGATGGTAGGTTAATAACGTAAATATTATTTTTTCTAATTCTCTTGAGGGTTACTTCTGGGACTTGTATGTGTTAGATGTGTATACTAAAAGACATTGCTCTTTTTATATATGAGATCATCTAAATTTGGAAAGAGAACCACAACTACACTAGGTGCCTATTTATATTAGTACATGCATGAAGTCCAATTACTTGGCATTGTAGATAACATGGTGTGTGGTGTCACACGGAAGATCATGTTATCAGTTCCTTGCTTAGTATAAATAGAGGCTCACAACCGAGATGGAATTGGACAACCCATCGGGATGATTGTAGTGTAATTAGGTGTGGTTGGTCTTGACCATAGAATTACACTAGTGTGTTTTGAGTACATTTAGTAGGACCAAAACCCGAGGTTATCCAATTTGTACTGACTCGATAATTGGATAGGACCTCAGATTTTATTATGGAGTACGATTCCTTAATCCCGATATAATAACGGGCATATATTATTAATTATTGTTTCTTTGATTTACCAATGGGCGAGATCTATTCTGTTAGATCGATAGGCCCGGTAAGTTGGGAGATAATATTAATAATATGATGTGTCATTGATTATTGACAGAATCCGTGTCCTGGTGAGTCAGGTTGATGATGCCCCCTTGATGAGCTCAAAAGGTTCATCATGCTAAACCCTACCGGTGGATTTGATCCAGCATAATGATAAGGTCGAGTGGTACTAGTCAAGAAATCAGAAGTTAATTAATTTGAATTGTCAGTAATTTAAATTAATTAACGGGCATTCGAGAGATCTTATATACGGGGGATGGACAACTCGTAATAAGTGGAGCCCATATGTAAATATGGGGGTTGGTGAGGTAATTCAATGGGGATCCTTTAGTGGAATGAATCTTCATTAATGGACCGGGTCCATTAGCAGACCAAGATCCAACTCCTCCTCATGGTCCTTACCGTAGCCCTATATATACCCCATGGTGGCATGAAATCAAGGGAGAGTCGATCCAAAACCGTGAGCAATCCATGTTGATCACGCAATTTGGATTGAGGGCAGAAGCTTGCGTTCGGTGGAGAAGTCGCAGGGTAGAGAAGTTGCACATGCAACTTAGGATTTACCCAGCAGCTTGCGTTTGGTGGAGAAGCCACAGGGGTGGAGTAGTTGCTCACGCAACTTAGGATTCACCAAGCTGTCTGCAATTTCTGAGGAGAAGGATAGTTGCGCATGTAAGGCAGCAACCTGGCTAAAGAACACAAGTTGGAGTTGTGGACAGGGCGTAGTCAGGATTTAAAATTGTATGGGCTGAATGATTAAAAACAATATGACAAAATAATTAATTTAAAAATATAAATAAATTAAAAATATAAATAAATTAAAAATATATATGAATAGTATATTTTAAAAATATAAAATAAAAATATTAATATTTAATATATTCCATTCAAAAGTATAGAGTCAAAAACATTATTAAAATTATATTTTTCGTTCATTATGAAATCAAACTCATTAATTATTACTTTGATAATAATTATTTTAACTAACTTTCATTCAATATAGATGATTGTTTATCTTGTTATGAAGAATTATTTTAATAAATTTTATAATTGATCACTTTGTTACAAAAAATTATTATAACAAATTTTATAATTAAAAAAACTTATTAAATTGTTGCTGTAAAAATTGAAAGCGATTATAATGATCAAGGGCAATAATAATTTTTTTTAGTGTTGTAAGAGTTGTTAAATACTTTTTAAAAATAAATAAAAAATAAATAAATCAACTAATTGAATATAAATTAGAGCAATGATAGGGAGAGTGAAAAACATAGTGAATGATGTGGCATGACGTGACATTTTACATGCACACGTCCGATTATCGCTTGGACACCATCGGCGGTCTTCGGCCGCCGTCCCGAATCAAACTATACCTTGAGGGCACGATGAACCCGTCAGAAATCGTTGCATGCAAGGTGTCACGTCAATATGTAAATGTGAAAATTGAATCGGATTTAATTAAAATCAATATGTAAATGCTCGATTAATTTAAATTGAAATTTATTTATATTTAATTTACTCAAATTATAATTGAATCAAGTGAGATATAAGTTAAATCTATCCTTTAAAATAAAATAGAATATTTTTTAAAAAAATCTTCTCTTTCCTATTCCACTCCCTCACTTCATGCATATGCAATAGCAGCAACTCCATCACACTTCTTTCTTTTTATTCGTTTTAATCTTTTTCTCCTTTTCCATTTTTTTTTCACCAACAACAACGCTACTCCCTTCTCATCAACCTCCCCTCTCCTTCATAATTTTTGCTAAACTCAAAAGGTAAGTGGGGCTGGAGCCCACCCCAGCCCACCCTTGGCTCCGCCCCTGGTTGTGGAGTTGCTCAGAACGCAAGTTGATAATTGGAGTGACTCAGATCACAGGAACTCCTTGTTGTTAGGGCGCTGACGATGGAGGTGAGGAATAGTAAGGTTTTTCGTGTTTTGGATTGTCTTCTTCCTGGGAGCAGCTGGCGGCATCCTTTTGGTTAGGGATTGGTTGGCGCAAGGAGAAGGGATCGACTTGGTGACCACGGGTCTTGGTAGATCGTCGCCCACACGACGTCCAAGAGGGGAGGGTCATACGGTAGAAGATCGTAAGGTAATAGAAGGTACATTCTTCCTTGGCTCCTTTGTTCTTATTTTGTACCATATTCATTTGTCTCATCATTTTATGTTTGTTATTTAATTATTTTGATTGTGAATCATAGTAAATATTATTTAACTGGACCCCGACCATAAACACGAAAGACCGCGATCAACTCGTCTCCTTTTCCGTGGTCGAACGGTCCAGCAAATCACAAGGCTGGTTTTGGTAATCCGCCGAGTTGTGATTTGGATCGTTCGATACGGCACAAGACGGTCGATGGGAAACGGGTCTTTATTCGGATTAATTTTAATCCATAGACATGGAGAGGTTTCTCGGATCGACCAGGTATTCGCTTAGGAAACCCGCCAAGCCATACCCAATAGTATGTTCCTAATAAGGCAATCTGAATTAGAAAAAGTAACTACATAACCAATATTACAAAGTTGACTCATGCTAAGTAAGTTAAACTTGAAATGATCAACTAATAGCACCTTTTTAATAATAAAATTTTAGATCAGTTCAATGTTACCTGAAATAATTATTTTAAGTGTAACATTGTTGTCAAATGCCACTGAACCTAGATTTTTGTACTTGATTTTGGTGATCTTCAATTTGTTTCCAGTCATATGTCTAGAGCACCCACTATCTAACATCCACTGGTCTAAATCTATATGTTCCTACACATAAAGTACCCTGATTTAGATACATTTCTATAAATTTATAGGGATAGTTTAATAGAGTTTCACTACTTAGTATATCTCACCCAGTTTAAGTTATTAATTATGTTATTCCTATGGATATATTTGTGAGATAGAATTTAGCTTAATCAGTTTGATCTGATTAGCTAGATTTAAGTTAGAATTAACTTTGAAAAATTAAGTTTAAATTTTGAAATAATATTAAAAATTTAAGTTAGATTTTGAAATTAAGTTTGAATTTAGAAAATTTAAATTAAGTTTGTTTTAATTTTGGAGAAAATTTGTTAAGTTTAAAATTTAAGTTTGAGTTGAGTTTAAATTTAAGATGAGTTTAAATTAGGTAAAATTTAGAAGTTAAGTTAAGTTTTTAATTAAGGTAAAATTTATTAGGTGTGTGGTTGGTTGGGTTGGACTAATCTTTTATGCCCTAAGCATCTCACCCAATTCTATGTGACAAAATAGGGTACCCTTATGTGTTTAGTGAGATACATCAAATTTTATCTTTGATTTTAAATTAGAAACTATGATTTGATTGAATCTTGAGTTAGATTCAAGTTTAATAAGTAATAAATTGAAAATAAAGTTTTCAATGATCACTCCCAGGCCTTGGCGAGGCACCGACACCTTCTTGGTTATCGGAGCAACAACCCTTTCCTAGAAAAAGTCTTTTAAAAAAATTTTATTTTCAAGTTACTCTTTGAGAAACCTTGGTCTAACTAGTCGAGGATGTGGCGAGGCAGCTTCGGCTAGTTCCATCGTGCTAAAAAGACTAAATAGGGTATGTCTTACCCTGCCTGACTCCTTAAACAGACTTCCCTAACGTACTAGGTTGTGCATATTTCAATCAAGTCAGGTTCTTATCTAATCATTTCTATTCCTAAGCATGGTAATTTTGTAGATAAAATTAATAAACAATCATCATGCAATAAATAAGAAAAACATGCAAGGAAATCATCTAATTATAAAAATGGTTTTTCTATTGTGTCCCCCTGGACTAAAGCCTCGATATGGACTATCTAGGATATGAATTTTGTCCTTGAGGATCCTATAGTGATTTGGTCCTGCATGATTTGTCAAGCTTAGTTTAGGGACCCATGGTTGGACTTGGGTTCTAGTATGGTTCAACATAGAATAATAAGATCTATACCGTGAGTTGGTTCTGTAGCCAAGTCCAGATCGGTTGAGAATGACTTTCTATTTTCCAAGAATCATATCAAGATTCTTGAAACCCGAGGTAAACCACTCTAGGGCAACTCTAAGTTCCTTCACTTGAGTTTTCAGGGAGGAATTCTCTTCCTCAAGTTGTTGGACTTGAGTTGTGGTTTCTTTCTGAACAGTCATAGTCAAGGAGCTTGAGTTGACCTCCTCCTTAAGGGCTTTTACCTCCTTTTGGAGGGACTCAACCCGGGCATTTACTTTGACCAACTTACGTGATAGATAAGAAATTAAGTCGTATAAATCAAATTCAGGAAAACCCCTTACAGTGATTTGACCGTCCTCTAACATTGATAGTGTTCCGGTTGGGAGGCTTTCTTCCGGCTCTACATCGGACTCGGTGTCGAATTCTTCCAATGCCGTCAGCGCGAGGAGGTTGGATTAAAGTGCTTCTTCTTCGTCCTCCAAAGATGACTCATCCCATATAGCTTGGAGCACCTTCTTCCTCTGTGACTTTTTGGCCCCCTTTAAGTTGGGACACTCTGATTTGAAGTGACCCTTCTTATTGCACCCATAACAGGTGATGCCCATCTTGCCTTTTTGACTCATGCTTAGTTTAGTTGGATCAACCTTTGACTGAACTATCTTCTTCTTCTTTCTTTGTCCTTTGTTCATCTTGTAATAATTTCGAGCTATTCTGACTAGCTTAATGTAGTTGATGTCGTCTTCGTCAGATTCCGAATCAGAATCAGACTCGGGTATCGGTTGCAGCTTCTTCTTCTTTATTTTGCCTGGAACATTACCTGTAATAAGAGCAATACCTTTCTCGATCTATGTAGAGTTAGTCTGCTGATGTAATTCAAGTTTTAAAAATAACACATCTAATTTAATTTTTGAAAGATTCCTTGAAACCTTGTAAGCATCTACCATAGATACCCACAAAGAGTTTCAGGGGAAAGAGTTTAAGGCATACCTTTCCAAGTCCGAATTTTCTACCTTATGGCCTATGTTGTGAAGAACGTTCATTAGCTCTTAGATACATGTGTGAAGTTGTGCAGCGGTATCGCCGTCTTGCATCTTAATGTTGTAGAACTTGTTAAGGAGCAGATCCCGCTTGCTGATTATGGTATCCAATGTCCCTTTGAGCAACTCAATCAGCTTGTTCCAAAGCTCCTTCGCACTGTTGAAGGGGCCAATGAGGTTGAGTTCTTCCTTTGTGAGGCTACACTAGAGGGTCTGCTTTGACTTGGCATCTGTTTTAATTTTCTTCTTTAGAGGAGCATCCCACTCAGTGTATCCTAGAAATTTGCCTTGTGCGTTTATAGGGATTTCTAGTCTGGCCTGGATGATGATCCACATTTTCACCTAAATTTTCAGGTGGACTTCCAAGTGGCTCTTCCAATAACTGAAATCCTCTCCTGAGAAGAGAGGAGGTCGGGCAGTGCTATAACCTTCTCGCTGGGCCATAAAGAATCATAAAAAAGACAGAAACAACAAACATTGTTCCAAAACTTGGTCTTGGATTAGTAGTGCGGTTTGGAAATATATAAACAATAAATCTCGAGTGGTGTTGCACCAACTTCGAGAAATGAGAAAATCTACGATCGAAAAAGAACCAAAATGAAATATCAGAAAAAGGCAAGAATACCTTTTTTGATTGAAAAACAAAGAAAAATAAAAAAAAACTCAACTAGTGGTTTCATTGAAATTGAGCAGCTCGCTCTGATACCACTTGTGAGATCGATGTAATTGATAGAGGGGGTGTGAATATTGATTACACATTTTTTCGGATATTAATCGAGAGTAAGCGCAGCAAAAATCAGATATAGCAAGTTAACACAATGCTAACACACTTTGTTTTACTTGGTTCCGAGTCTGTGACGACTCCTACTCCAAGGCCCACTATCCATGACCATTTTCGTTGGGCATTTCTATAATATGAAAAAATAATTTACAAGATATGAGGATTAAGTATGAAATTGAAATTGAAAATGTTATACCAACGACACTTGCTAAAGCAAGAAATTATTTCGTCGTAGAAGCGACGTGTCGTCGATCTCGGACTTGTTTGGTGCAGAGAACTTGAGCACGGAAGCTTGATCGTAGTGATTATGAGTGCTTGAATTGATTTTTGGAACCAAGAGGGAGAAACCCCTTATATACTACAACTCGAACGCCCGAGTGCTCATGGGGGCGCCCTCCACGTCAACGATTCAACCATGTCGTTATCGTCTGACTCGGTTAAACCTTATCCACTCTTGGGCGCCTGGGAGCACTAGGGCGCCTGAAGGTTGATATGGTGTATCCAATCAGTAGCCGTCAACTCAGCTTCGCCAACGCTGAGCAAAAGCATCTGGGGCGCTCGAGACCTCTCGGGCACTTGGCTTCTCGAGAGCCTGAGTCCTCTCAGGCACCCCCAATCCAGCCAGTTGCTTCTCTAAGCCTGCAATCAGGGTTAGTCCAGAAACATAATAGTATATCAAGAATGCATAAATATTTGATAGCCAGAGTTGTTTGGTCCTGACTTTGGATTTCAAATGAAATCCTAGATCGGACAGACACCTACTGTTCCCTCTTTCAGGGAATGCGTCCTTACCTATTCCACTCTGGAGAAGTTATCTTTTGCCAACTGGCACCTCCGGATGGACTTTTGCTCGGCCTCTGAAGCTCTCGGATCTCGAGACGTCCGTACCTCGACCTGTCCCTATTTCTGTCCATAGTCCTCTCTCGGCTAAGTCTTTTGCCCGATCATCCGAATCAGGTCCTCGTGCCCAGTCCTCGACCAGTTCTTCGTGCCCAACCCTCGGTCAAGTCTTCGGTGCCCAACTCTCAACTTGGACTTAATGCCCAGTCCTCGACTAGGACTTCATGCTCAACCCTGCGGGTCAAGACTTCGTGCTTAGACAAACTAAGACTTTCCTACACACTAAGCAGATATATTAGATCACAACACAAACCTAACTTTGAACCCTTTGTAATTATCAAAATCAGGTTCGATCTAGTGCTTCCAACACCAACAGGGGGTCGTGTGGTTCCACACGACCCAGCTATGCATTCTGGTACTGTCTGTGCCACACTAGTCGGAGACCACATGGCACGACATGGCCATGGTTCCCCTTTCTAGGGATCAACATGGCCCTTGCCATTTTGGTCGCAGCCAGCATGACACAATCGTGTGATCCCACACGTCCATACCACCGAGAGAAACAAGTGGCGTGCCCCCTGCTATAACAAGGGCTTTCCTCCCCTTTTCTTATGGTGGAAGTTTCTCCCCTTGGGAGATCTAACTCTTGGAACCACCTCTCATCTCCGGCAATCCTTTGATGATTCGAGGCCTTCTCCGACATATTCCACCTCTCTATAGGCTAAGGATTGCTTCCAAAGACTCCTCTCATCACCGACCTATGTTTTTTCTATCTTTCCCTTTGTTTTGATTATGAATGCTTGTCATGATGTATTTGCTTCCTTTCTTTGTGTATATGGAGTAGATCCTTCTTGTTCTAAGGCATAAGGCATAGTTGTGATGTGTATTTGATGAAACCTTATGGATTTGCTTATAACTTGTGTTGATGATATGTTTTATGCATTGTTCTTGTTTGATGAAATATCTATGTGAAGATCTTATTATTGATTTCTTTGAGTGTAAGCTTTAATGTAGTATTTGATTGAATGGATGTATGGAAAGGTCTTCGTCTAGGGGAAATTCTCATGATTATGTGTCGTCCGATAGGGAAAATCACACACTCCTAAATATTTTCCTATAATTATGTCTGACCTAGTGATCCGCAGAACAAGCCCATCCGATAGGGAGGAAGGCACTCAGAGCCAACGCGCAAGCTTGTTTGCATCACACGTCAAATTAGTAATGGAGGTCATGGGACCCTTAGGGTCCCTCTCCCACTTAGTTATTTATAATTGAGGAATTTTCATGCATGCACGACAAGCATATAAACTAAAAGCAATAAACAAGAAAAAATTAAAATTTTCCGACTATTATGGGTTTAGTCTTCCATATGCCTCCAGTCGTGTCATCATCTCGTCCGCTCCTCCCTATCCATATGCAAGTCACCATGAAGGGATCTCCGAGCCGAGATAAAATGTTATTTATTTACATCTATCGATCCTATACTCCTTAAGGAGTATACATCAAATCTAGATCAAAAGTAAATAAAAAGCGCGGCTAAACAAGTGTCGTATTTAATTACAAAAATCAAATACCAAATTTAGCTTCGTCAATCCCGAGGATTCAAATAATATTACAACCATGCACAACTAATCACATACACACATATTTTAGTCATAATAGTCTAAATCTCATGTCTGCAACCAAAGAGTTAGCCTACGCACATCCTACTATTATCCAACAAAATAAAATACATGATAAAGTACAAAATGTAACTGAATCCAAAACACACAAAATCGGAAACCATTGGCTCTGATACCAGTTGATGGTTCCGTTGATTTCGGGTCACGCATGGGAAACATCTCCATGTTCACGAATTAAAATTTTAACCCGAATGAAGACCTATTTCCCAAACGATTGTCTCATCATCGTGCTAACTGATTCGAGCGATCGCTTGAACAACCAAGCTATTCTAGCGATCAATCTCGTCCAACCGATTTACCGCGGAATAAACGATGATTGGATCGCTGATTTTTGTGTTTATCATCGAGGTCCAAAATAATTAATTATCATAATTAATTAAATAATAATTAACAACATGATAATTAAACAACATGAAATAATAAGATCAAAGGGAACCAAAGGAGAAGTTATACTTTCCCTATTATCTCGCGATCTTCTACTGTATGACCCTCTCCTTCTTGGACGTCGTGTGAGCAACGATCTACCAAGAACCGGAGTCACCAAAACCACCAAGTCTTCACCTTCTCTCTTCTTCTTCCAAACGCCGAAACCCTAATCAATAGGGATGATGCCGCCGACCACCAAAGAAGGAAGATCCCTCCTCCTTGCTCGCTTCGGCCACCAAAAGATGAAAGGAAGATGAAGAAGATGAAGAAGAAGAAGAAGAAGAACACCTCTTCTTCCTTGAAAAACCCAACCGCCGAACCCTATCCACTTCCTCACCGCCGGCCACCTTCAAGGAAAGGTGGCGCCGCCGCCTCCTATTCCTAGTGCTGTCGAGCCACCTAGGGAAGAAGAGAGGAGAAGGATGAAGAGGAGAGGAAGAAGTGATGAGTTCTTTCCCATCCCTAAGCCTTGCGCCACCTCTCTTGCTCACCCTTGCTGCCGACCACTAGAAACCCTAGGAGAGAGAGGAGAGGAGAGGGAAGAATAGAGAGGCTTAGGTTTTCTTTTCTTGAATTAGATACCTTGGTATCATGACTACATGGGGTATATATAGGGCTACAATAGGGACCATGAGGAGGAGTTGGGTCTTTGCCACCTAATGGATCAAGGCGCGATCCATTAATGAAGATCCATTCCACTAAAATATCTTCATTGATCTACCTCACCAACCCCATATTTAAATATGGGCTTCACCTCAGTACAAATATCTCCCCATGTTTAAGATATCGAATGTCCGTTAATTAATTAAATTATTGACAATTTAATTAATTAACATCTAACTCCTTGAGTAATACCACTCAACCTTATTATCATGTCAGGCCAAGTCCACTTGCAGGATTTAACATGATGAACTTTATGAGCTCCTTAAGGGGACATCATCAACTTGACTCACCAGTGTTGGTGCAATCGACCCAAGTGTGATCGAGTGGATTATGGGTTTTGATGTGTGTGTCAATATGATTAAGTTAGGTTGCCATGTTAGTTTGATATGTGTGTTTGAGTCATGTAGGACTTGGTGAATCACACATGAAGTACACATCCGAGGGACGAGAGCCGAAGGAAGAAGACTCCGAGGGAAAGCCGGGGAAGTAGACTTCAAGGGCATACGCGAAGGATGGTATGGAGGCAAGCCGTGGGCTTGTGTACGCATCCAAGGGACGAAAGCCAAGGGAAGATAACTTCAAGGGGCGAGCCAAGGGAGTGGACTTCAAGGCATACACGTAGGATGGACTTCGGAGTGAGTTTGAGTGGAAATGTAAGTTGGGTAGTCGGGTGTGGGAAGGGTCAGTCGACTGCTAGTGTAAAACTGAAACTCACAGAAAGATGAGTCGACTGGTTCAAGCACCAGTCGACTGATCTATTCGAAAATATAACCGTTCGGCTAGACGTTTGCTAGCCACTGGCTAGGCATCAGTTGACTGCCCCTTGGGCCAGTCCACTGGTGTCGGGGGTTGAGCTGTTTAAGTAACAACCCTCTCCTCTATTTAAGGAGAGACATTAGAGCAGAATAGGGATGCGGTTCTTTATTGTAAGATCCTATTCTATGTGCTCAAAGTCTCCATTGCTTATTCTCTTCCTCCTACTCTAATTTCCATCTTGTAAAAGAGGAAGAGAGTATCTTGTGAAGGTTTCTCCCACTTAAAGGAGAAGATCATAGTGAAGCTTGCGTGCGTGGTGTGGATCCTTGGATTAGTCACATCTCTGAGGTGGATACCAAGTAAATCAGGGAGTTAGCATTGTTTCTTTTATCTTTTGATTTTGTTTTTGTGCTTTAGCAAATATTCTTGTAGACAAAATCAAAAAGAAGCTATTCAACCCCCTCTAGCTAAACGCCAAGGTCCCAACAAGTGGTATCAGAGCTCGGTTCGTTTCAGAAGAACTCACCGTCAACCGGAACATCAAGATGGCATTCCAAGAGGGATATAGCACCGCACGACCACCATTCTTCGAAGGCAACGACTTTGCATATTGGAAAGGTAGGATGGAATATTATCTAATGAATTATATTGAGAATTGGTTTAGTATTATAGATGACTTTAAAATGCCAATGAATGAGAGGGGAGAACCTCTTCCTATGAAGAATTGGTCAAAAGAAGGTATGAAGAAGGCGCAAGCAAATGCAAAGGCCACAACAACCCTACAATGCGGTCTTTCAAATGAACAACTAAACAAAGTAGGATCATTCAAGACCACAAAGGAGCTTTGGGAAAAGCTCATTGAGCTAAATGAGGGATCAAATGAATCAAGAAGAGCCAATAAGGATCTCTTGGTGGCACAACTCCAATCTGTTACCATGAAGACAAACAAAACCGTATGTCAATTGCACGGTAGAGTTAAAAAAATCATCAATGAGCTTCATGTGATAGGTGAGAAATTAGAAAATAGGGATCTAGTAAGATATGTGCTTCAATCTTTCCCTAGAATCATTCTATGAGCCTCAATGGTTGATGCCTATAAAGTCACTAGGGATCTTTCTTTAGTAAAGCTTGATGATTTATTTTGTGAATTTGAACTTCATAAACAAGCTAATGTGTCTACTAAAGAAAAGGGTATAGCTCTTGTTGTAGAAAAAGAAAGAAAGAAGAAGAAGGACAAGAAGAAGGTTTCTTACTCATCATTCGATTCGGAAGAATCAAGCACCTCAATGGATAGCGAACAAGAGGCGTATATGGTAAGGAAGATTAGGAAATCTCTTAAAAGTTTTTCTAACAAATCCTATGCTAGGAAAAAACTGAAGAAGTAAGAGTAAAAGGTAAGGAAGGGCATATGCTACAATTGCCATGAAGAAGGGCACATGAGGGATGAGTGCCCACTTTTGAAGAAAAAGGCAAGAAGGCTACAAGTCTAAAGGCGACATGGGATGATCGTTCATCATCGGAAGAAGAAGAACACCACGTGTCTCATTTTGCGCTAATGGGAGTTGACAACATGGCATGCGCATCATCCAAAGATGAGAAGAGCTCAAGTGATGATGAAGAAGGGAACTCAAGTGAAGGGGGAGGTCAATCCTCGGATTCGGACGTCTCGGTAAGTGAGATTTACAAGTTACCCCCTACTACACTTGTGAAGATTATTTCTAGTACTAATGATGATTTGTTTAATGCCAAAAGGAATATTAAGAGTTTGAAAAATGAGATTTGCATGTTAAAGGAAAAATTAGAATCCATGACAATCAAGGACAATGTACATGATTCTTCTTTTAGTTTAAATGAGTCATCTTTAGAAGAAGAAAATAAAGAATTAAGGGAAAAGGCAGAGAGTCTCACCAAGGCCCTTAGTAAATTTCAAATTGGCTAAAAGAACCTTGATATGATTATTAGTAGTCAAAGAGCCGTATATAACAAGGCCGAAATAGGATATAAACCCAAGACCAAGGAGGTTGCTTTTATTTCTCTTATAGGAAGAAAGGGTGCACTTAGAAAGCAAACCATTAAAGGCAATGTAAAGCAAGCATGGGTTCCTAAGAATTATTTGAATGATGTTTGTGGATCAAGTGTGTGGGTACCAAAAGATTATGTTTTTTGTGTTGTTTAGGTAGAAGAGAAGAAGGATTCAAACAAGTGGATTGTGGATAGCGGTTGTTCAAGACACATGACCGGTGATGTGAGCAAGTTCTCCACAATTAGCTACTTAAAAGAAGGAACAGTGTCTTTTGAGAATAGTGGAAAGCTCAAGATTATAGGTAGAGGCACAATTGAGGTATCACCTACAATCATCATCCATAAAGTGTTTCTAATTAGGGACATGGAATTCAACTTGCTTTGTGTTAGTCAATTATGTGATGTCAGGTATAGAGTTGAGTTTCATACTAATAAATGTTTGGTTAGGCACAATAGCTCGAAAAATGTTATGTTGGAAGGATATAGGAAAGCAAATCTTTATTATCTTAATCTCTCCTATGCTTCTAACATTTCTACTAAGTGTCTCATATCAGAAAAAGAAGAAGGATAGCTATGTCATAGAAGGCTTGGACACATTAACATGGAGAACATAGCAAGAGTAGCCAAGATGGAGTTGGTAAAAGGACTACCAATGATCAAGTATGCCAAGAATAAAATGTGTGATGCATGTCAAGAGGGCAAGCAATCCAAGTCATCACATAAAGGTAAAATCCTAACTAGTACTTCTCTACCATTGGAATTATTGCATTTAAATTTATTTGATTGTCATAGTACTCCTTCATTAGTAGGAAATAAATATTGCTTAGTAATTATTGATAATTTTTCTAGATATACTTGGGTTTATTTCATGAGACATAAGGATGAAACTCTAGAGATATTTGTAGGATTTAACAAAAGGGTTGAAAATGAGAAACATCAAAAATCAACCGAATTAGGAGTGATCATGGTGGAGAGTTTGAAAATTCAAACATCTCTAACTTTTGTTTAGGAAATGGGTACAAACATGAATTTTTATGTCCAAGAACACTACAACAAAATTGGATTGTAGAAAGAAGGAATCGGGCTTTGCAAGAAGCGGCTAGGACTATGCTTAATGTTTATTCTTTACCTATCTATTTTTGGGCGGAAGCGGTAAATACCGCTTGTTACATCCAAAATCGAGTTTTAATTCATAGATTTTTAGGAAAGACACCTTTTGAATTATGGAATGGGAAAATCCCTCAAATTCATTATTTTAGAGTGTTTGGTCGCAAGGTCTCTATCTTAAATACTAAGGATGACTTAAGGAAATTTGAGTCTAAGGCGGATAAAGGGATTCTAGTTGGGTACTCATCTACTAGTAGAGGGTATAGAGTATATAACAAGAGGACTAAATTGATTGAGGAATCATCCAATGTAGATTTTGATGAGTCTACTAGTACTTACCCTAGGAAATCCTCCATTGACAAGGATATAGGAGTAAATCAAAACCTTACTCAAGCAATCCAAGACTTACATTTAGGGGGTATTGATCAAGGGGGAGGAAGAAATGCATCGGATGATGAAAGAGACACTAATGATCATGAAGTAGATGAGCCCACAATCTCTAGGACCTTAAGGCACCATCAAGATCATCCTATCAACCAAATAGTTGGAGATGTTGAACAAGGAGTAAGGACTAGATCTTATTTTAGAGAACATGCTAGTCAAATTGCTTTAATATCACAACTAGAGCCAAAGTCAATTGATGAAGCCTTAGTTGATGTGGATTGGATTCTAGCAATGCAAGAAGAGTTAAATCAATTTGAAAGAAGTAAAGTATGAGAATTAGTTCCAAGGCCCAATGATAATACAATTGTCACAACAAGATGGGTCTTTAGGAATAAATTGGATGATCAAGGGAGAGTTACTAGGAACAAAGCTAGATTGGCAGCTAGGGGTTTCCACCAAGTTGAGGGACTTGACTATGATGAAACTTATGCTCCCGTAGCTAGATTGGAGTCCATCCGGATTTTGTTAGGATATGCCGCCCACATGGGGTTTAAACTTTATCAAATGGATGTGAAATCGACATTTCTTAATGGGTTTATTAATGAGGAAGTGTATGTAGAACAACCACCCGGTTTTGAAAACATAGACTACCCTAATCATGTTTATAAATTGAGGAAAGCCTTATATGGGTTGAAACAAGCTCCCCGAGCTTTGTATGAAAGACTTTCATCTTTCTTAGTTTCCAAGGGGTTTAGAAGGGGAACAATTGATCCAACTCTATTTCTTAAGTCTAAGGATAAGGACATTTTTGTAGCCCAAGTTTATGTTGATGCCATTATTTTGGGTCAACAAATAATGAGTTCCTTCATGAATTTATCAAGCACATGGAAAATGAGTTTGAAAAGAGTCTTGTTGGGGAGTTGACTTTCTTTTTAGGATTGCAAGTCAAGCAAACAAGTGAAGGAACTCATGTCTATCAAACAAAGTATGCTAGGGAAATTATCAAGAAATTTGGATTGGAAAATGTTAAAGTAGATAGTGATCATGAGGGAAAGGTAGTTGATCCAAAACAATATAGGAGTATGATTAGTAGTTTGTTGTATCTCACCACTAGTAGACCGGATATACTATTTGCGGTATGCATGTGTGCAAGGTATCAATCTTGTACCAAAGAGTCTCACTTAGTAGTAGTAAAAAGGATTTTAAGGTATATTAAGGGCACTCTTAATGTCGGTCTTTGGTACCCTAGAACTCCAAATATTGATTTATTTGGGTACACCGACTCCGATTATGTGGGTTGCAAATTGGATAGAAAGAGTACTAGTGGTGGGTCTCAATTTCTTGGATTATCCCTAGTTAGTTGGAGTAGTAGAAAACAACTATGTGTTGCCTTGTCAACAACCGAGGCCGAATATGTGGCAATGGGTGGTTGTGTAGCTCAACTACTTTGGATCTTGCATACCTTAGAGGATTATGAGCTTCATTACTCCAAGGTCAAAGTCTTATGTGATAATGTGAGCACTATTAATTTGACCAAAAATCCGATGCATCACTCTAGGACAAAACACATTGAAGTGAAGCATCACTTCATTAGGGATCATGTGGCAAGGGGTGACATTGAATTACATTATGTTGAATCAAAGTCCAACCTTGCTAACATATTTACCAAGCCTCTACCCAAAGCGGAATTCACATCTCTAAGAAGAGGACTTGGTATGTGTTTTGTAGAAGTGTAAATTTGGCCTAGGGGTAATGCAATAATAAGGTAGTGCATGAGATGTTAGGATGATATAAATAACTCACTTATGCTTATGACATATTGTTGGGTTATTGGATGTATCACATTATTGAAAATAGACCAACTATGGGGAAAGTAAATGTTTAATTAATGGACATCTTACCCATAGATCATAGTTGGACATTTCAAATAATTTAAAAATATTTCTGTGTTTTATTTGCTATGACATAAGTTTGTGAAACACATAATTTCAAAACTAGGATGAAAGTTTGGTACAAAGTTGGATGTTTTCAAAGAATTTGAGTTTTGGTCAAAAAGTCAAACATATTTAGATTTTCCCTGGAAATATATTTTTCTCTGTTTAAATACATCATAAGAAACATATTTACAAAGTTTCATGATTTTTTGAATTGTGTGGAATTTATAATGCATTTCTGAATTTTGGCTCAGAAGCTGCAATGTTCAGACTGAAATGTATCAGTCGACTGCCTCCTGGGGGCAGTCGACTGAACTTTTTGTAAATTGGCAATACAAAGGCACTAGTCTACTGATAACTGTTTCAGTCGACTGGTCCTTCTGGTTTCTTGTTTCTGGGGGGTTTCAGAAAAAGAAAGGTATTCATATTTGGTACCAATGGTTAATATTGCTTGAAGCAATCCTTTTGATGGTGTCAAAGGGGGAGAATTGGGAGGTTTAAGTTAGTTTTGTAACTTAACTTGTGGAAAATTAAAAATTATGTAGAGGGCATAGGTTAAGGGGGAGGATGCATGTTTATGCTTCTTAATTTACTATATTTTTAATTTTCAATTGTTATTATTGTACCTAACTTAAACATATTGCCATACATCAAAAAGGGAGAGATTGTTGGTGCAATCGACCCAAGTGTGATCGAGTGGATCATGGGTTTTGATGTGTGTGTCAGTATGATTAAGTTAGGTTGTCATGTTGGTTTGATATGTGTGTTTGAGTCATACAGGACTTGGTGAATCACACATGAAGTACGCATCCGAGGGACGAGAGCCGAAGGAAGAGGACTCCGAGGGAAAGCCGAGGAAGTAGACTTCAAGGGCATACATGAAGGATGACATGGAGGTAAGCCGTGGGCTTGTGTGCGCATCTGAGGGAAGAAAGCCAAGGGAAGAGAACTTCAAGGGGCGAGCCAAGGGAGTGGATTTCAAGGCATACGCGAAGGATGGACTTCGGAGTGAGTTTGAGTGGAAATGTAAGCTGGGCAGTCGACTGTGAGAAGGGCCAGTCGACTGCTAGCGAAAAACTGAAACTCACAGAAAGATCAGCCGACTGGTCTAGGCACCAGTCGACTGATCTGTTCGAAAATATAGCCGTTGGCTAGCCACTGGCTAGGCATCAGTCGACTGCCCCGTGTAGGGGTTTAAGCTATTTAAGGAACAGCTCTCTCCTCTATTTAAGGAGAGACTTTGGAGCAGAATAGGGTTGCGGTTCTTTATTGTAAAATTCTATTCTAAGTGCTCAATGTCTCCATTGCTTACTCTCTTCCTCCTACTCTAATTTCCATCTTGTAAAAGAGGAAGAGAGTATCTTGTGAAGGATTCTCTACCTTGAAGGAGAAGATCATAGTGAAGCTTGCGTGTGTGGTGTGGATCCTGGATTAGTCACCTCTCTGAGGTGGATACCAAGTAAATCAGGGAGTTAGCATTGTTTCTTTTATCTTTTGATTTTGTTTTTGTGCTTTAGCTAACATTCTTGTAGACAAAATCAAAAAGAAGCTATTCACCTCCCCTCTAGCTAAACGCTAAGGTCCCAACAACCAGAACACGGTTTCCTTCTTTAATCAATGTCACACCATTTAAATAATATTATTTCTCAACTTACCGGGCCTATCGATTTAACCCATAAATCTCACCCATTAGTAAATCAAAGAAATAAATATTAAGTACATGTGCTTGTTATTATATCGGGATTCAGAGCATGTACTCTATAATAAATGAGGTCTGATTCAATTATAAAGTCAGTATAAATTGAATCACCTCTATGTCAGTCCTGCTCAATACACACAAAGTGTACTAGTGTAATTCTATGGTCAAGATAAACCAACACCAAATTACACTACAACCATCTCGATGTTTTGTCCAAATCCATCTCTGTTGTGAGCCTCCACTTATACTTTACAAGGGACTAATAACATGATCTTCTGTGTGACACCATATACCATGTTATCTACAATGTAAAGTATCATACAATATGCACATACTAATATAAATATACAAACAGTGATCTTGTGATTCTCTTTTAAAATATAGATGTCTATATAAAAGCAAGGCTTTTAGCATACATCTTAACAACCATCAGCTCCATAACAAAGAGGGTCCACTTCCTACACATGAGTCCAACTATTAACTACCCCTGAACGAGCGAGTTAAGGCACAATAGAATAAGCTGCACTCATCTCCAGGCCCACTACCTCTGAGTGGCAGAGTGAGCAGCGAAATATGACTGACAAGTCCTCTCAACCACAATGGAGCCAGTGGTCGTCAACATGTATATAGTGCAATATAGTGCATTATATCAATGCACAAGACCCAAACCAAATCATCATCAATGGAACAATATGATATGCATAAAGTATAAGTAATATGATATATCATTCATGCAATTAGATATATAGGAAAGGTATAATTAGGTATCCATCACATGATGTATAGCATAATGATAACTCCTATTGTACACACCATACACGTGTGTACTGTTGGATCGAGGAGCCCGATAGAGGGGGGGGGGTGAATATCGGAAAACTTTCGGATTTTATTAAAGAGTACGTATGCAGTGGAATTAAACAAAAACAAAAACCAACACAAAGGACACAGAGATTTTTACTTGGTTCGGAGCCTGTGTCGACTCCTACTCCAAGGCCCACGATCGTTGATCGTTTACTTTGGGCAATTCTATATGAGCGCAAATTCAGTTTACAAAAAAGAGATTACAAGTATAGCAACGTAAACTGTAAATAAAAAAATTGAAACTCTTCTTTTACCGACGTCCGGTTGTAGGTTGACTTTCCGGAGCAGCAGAACGTCGTCGGCTCGAGTTGGGCAGTTTCCGGAGCAGGGCGTGAGCACATAAGAGTATGGAAGCGTTGGTTTGAAGTTCATGCCAAGCTTGGGGTCGAGGGGTGCTATTTATAGCACCTAGGGCGCCCTGGACGTCGGGGGCGCCCTGCCACGTGTCATCCGATCCGTGCTTTGCTCGGTCAAGCGTTATCCCACCGGAATAGGGATGAGGTTTGACCTCTGGGGCGCCCTGGTCGCTGAGGGTGCCTTGGTTGACCCGGTCTTCTCGGCTGGATAGAGTTGATCGCCTTTGCTGGCTTAGGCGCGAAGCGCCTTGGCTCCTGAGGGCGCCTTCGGCGCTGAGGGCGCCCTGGCTGATGAGGGCGCCCTGGCTGCTGAGGGTGCCTTGCCCAGTAAGCAGCCGAAGCCCATTTTGCTTCGCTTGGTTCTGGTTCACCTTGAGGGCGCCCTGGACACTCAGGGCGCCTTACTCAGCTGTTGCCTCACTCCTTTGAGGCTCTCTGAGTTGCAGATACACGTTCCTTCGGTCCTGCATCAAGGGTTAGTCCAAAACACAATAAAACAATTAATTTTATACAGCCTTAGCTGTCTTGGTTCTGACTTTGGTCTCCAAAATGGAGCCCTAGGTCGAACCGACGCCTACTGTTCCCTCGACGGGGAACGCGTCCTCACCTACTCCTCTCAGGAGAATTTACCTGATGCCAACCGTTCCTGTGGTTGGACTTTTGCCTGACGGCCCTTTGCCAGGACTTGGATGCCGAGCTGTCCTTCGCCCGGTGCCTAGCATTCCTTCGCTAGGGCTTGGTGACTAGCAGCCCTTCGCTAGTTGCCTAGCAGTCCTTCGCTAGGTCTTGGTGACTAGCAGCCCTTCGCTAGTTGCCTAGCAGCCCTTCGCTAGTTGCCTAGCAGCCCTTCGCTAGGACTTGGTGACTAGCAACCCTTCGCTAGTTGCCTAGCAGCCCTTCGCTAGGGCTTTGTATCCTGGCATTCCTTCGCCAGGTGCCTAGCAGCCCTTCGCTAGGACTTTGTTTCCTGCACACTTAATGAGCATATTAGATAACAAATAACACTTAACTTTGAATCCTTTGCCAATATCAAAACAAGGTTCGATATGGTGCTTCCTGCACCAACAATCTCCCCCTTTTTGATTTATGGCAACACAATTCAAAGTTAAGTATAAGCATATAACAGTTGAGAAAAGAAGGAGTATGAACAGTATAAGTGTAAAAAATTTCTATACTCCCCTTAAAACCAAAAAAATTTCTATACTCCCCTTAAAACCCTGAAACCCTGAATACTAGTGTTATAATACTCTTAACTTTGACCTTTCCTCCCCCTTTGACATATATCAAACACAAACATGGTTGAACAAGGTAAAAATTTAAAAGTTTTGCAAACCTAAATTTTGTAACATAACTTTTACTTGGCTTTGCAAAAAGGAATTTTATTTAGGCAAAATTTTGACGCCAAATTTCCAATACTTAGAAAATTGTGGGGTTGAAAGAAAATTTTCTAAGTTCAGATGATTCAATTTTTTATTACTTAGAAATTTTCTTACCAGCCAGTAAAGTTGATTTTCCAAAAGATGTACTTAGGCAAAGCTAATATTCGAAAAATAATCTTTTGAAATCAAGTACTGTTAATTTTCAAAAATATTAAACTTTGAAAAAAGCAGGTAAAGTTAATTTTCAGAAATATTTAACTTTGCAAGACAAGAACTTTACTTTTTGAAAGACAGGAAAATTTTTTTTAGCCTTTTCTCTCCTAACCTTTTCTCTCCCCCTTATTGTGAAATTCTTCTCCTTAGCCATATATCAAATAAGGAAAAAAATTAAAATTTGGGTATCAGAGCATATAAGTTTTGAAAACATAAAAATACTTAGCATAAATTTTGAAAGCATAACAAAAGCTTAACATGCACCAAAACTCCACTTTGAAAAGCATTTAAAAAATTTTTTTTGTAGGCAAGTCTTTTTGGAAAATTCATTCACTTAGAACACTATTGCCTTGAAAATATTAGTACTTTTGAAAAATATTATATTTTGAAAAGTAGAAGTACTTTTGAAGGATATTGTGCATTTTTGAAGATATAAGAAGATTATGAAAAAACTCTAAGTGCTTTTATAATATTAGAGAAAATTATCTTTTGAAAGCACTTACAAAAGTGTTGTTTTTAACCCATAATATTTTACTTGCTTTGGTTACTTTTCCAGTCTGACACAATCCTGGGAAACCTTGTTAACTACAAGGACAGTTTCCTAAGTGTCCTGAAGATTCTCCAACTCAAGTAAATACTATTTCCAAAAGAATAAAAAAAAATAAAATGAAGGAAAATTATTTAAGTTTTCAAAAGGATTTTAAACGTGCAGTGCATGAAAACATATAATTCAATAATTCTTTTAATTTAATCTTCCCCTAAACTTGACCCAGTCCTAGGAAGCTTGTTGTCTACAAGCGATCTTCCTCTGAGTCTTAAGGTTTGATTTAACTTATAAGAATTGTCTAATAACCAAAAAAAAAATTAATAAACACATTTCAGAAATTCTTCTCTTGACTCAAACTTCCCCTAAATTTGACACATCCTAGGAGTCCTTATGGATCATGAAGTGGACCTTCCTCTGTGTCTTTAGAGTTTATTAAAATCAATAGAATAGTTTTGAATATCAGTACGGTAATATAATTTTAGGAAATTCAATTTGAAATGAAGATAATTTTCAAACATAAGCCCCTTTTTCGAAAAACATTTTGAAATGATAATGATTTTTCAAAGATATTTTGAAGGAAAATTAAAAAGAATCAACCACTCCCCCTTACTATTTAACTCAATCTAATGTCCTAGGGGACTTCAGTGTTATCCATGTTTGACTATGTTGACTAGGGTTGACTGTTTTGACCAAGTTTGACCAATCAATGACTAACACAAAATAAACCCTAGATTATATTTAAAACAAGTCTATTGAGAAAAAAAATTGTTGGAAATGAAAATATAGGGTACAGCAAACTGAATTAATTTAAAAAAATAGAGATAATTTTGAATAACTTTTGAAAATATAATTTTTTTTTGAAAGGATATTTATGCTTTTAGGTCCTAGATATCTCACCTAGTTCTACGTGGTCAAGCATGTTAACCTTATGGGTTGTGTGAGACAAATATTTTAATTTTGAAAATAAATTATTGACAATAATTAAGTTGAATTTAATTAATATCTAATTAAATTTAATTGACTTAATTAAGATTTAATTGAATTTAATTGACTTAATTAAGATTTAATTGAATTTAATTAACTTAATTAAGATTTAATTGAAGTTATTAAGATTTAATTGAAATTAATTGATTTAATTAAGATTTAATTGAAATTAATTGATTTAATTAAGATTTAATTGAAGTTATTAAGATTTAATTGAAATTAATTGATTTAATTAAGATTTAATTGAAGTTATTAAGATTTAATTGGAATTAATTGATTTAATTTGAGTTTGATTAATTTGAATTTGGTTGGGTTGGAATCAACTTTTAGGTCCTAAGCATCTCACCCATTTCTAAGTGACAAAACAGGATATCCTTAACTGTTTTGTGAGATGCATATTTTAATAGAAGGATTTATTTTGAAAAGGCCATGATTAATTTTGAAAAGTTAAATTAATTTTTAAACACAATTTAAATTTATTTTGAAAAGAGATATTTGAATCTAAAATTAACTGAAAATTTGTGTTAGATTCGAATTTAACAAAGAGTAAATTGAATTTGAATTTCAAAAATTTGCTTCCAGGTCTTGGAGAGGCACTAGGCCTTCTTTGGCCGTAGCCTTATGGGATCATCCACCCTTTCCTAGACAAAGCCTTTTAGTGAAATTTCATCTTCAAAATTATTCTTTGAAAAATTTCTGGTCTAACTAGTTTGGGTTTTGGATCGGTAGCTTCGGCTAGTTTCACCAGTCTAAAGAGACCAAGTAGACTTGACCTTATTAGAATTGGTTTCCCTAACGTACTATCATCTCACCTCCACCCAATACTATGTTTTCAAGTTTCAGTTAAGTTGGTTCAGTCCTTAAACTATCCAGTCCTAATTCTAAGCAAAAAAAAAACAAAAAGAAAAAGAAACACATAATTATAACAAGCAATTATCTAAGTAAGGTCACTATTGGAGTAATACTCCGGATTTTCGAAATCAGCAAGATTATGAATTAAATTTTCTAACTTATTGACCTTATATTTTAGGGTTTCGTTTTCTTGTTTCAATTTTCTGAAGTTTGCTTTAATTAAGTTACATGAATTAATCACATTACTCAAGGTAAATAACGGATTTTCAAATATTATAAATTTACCTTTGTCGATCGTTTGTTCGGCATTTTTGGTAGCTCTTTTATCTGTGCATTCACGTTGGTAATGCCCGAACTCCTGGCACTTGAAGCTTTGGATGTGACTTTTGTCCCTTCGTGCTTTTGGAACAGGTCCCTTCGTTTGGATCTTAGGACACTCACTTTGGTAGTGCCCTCTCTCCCTGCATGTGTAACAAATTACATGATTTTTAAAATCTGATTTTACACTTTTACCTTTTGGTTCCTTATTGGGAATCTCCCCCTTGATTCTTGCCGCCTTGGATTTAGACTCATCTTCTGATTCCTTGTCTGAGTCAGACTCGGGTACTGGTGGAAGCTTTTTCTTTGGTGGTTCTTTTGGAGTTTTCCCTGCAATGGAATTTATACCTTCCTCGACCATTACAATATCTGTTTGATTATTTAATTCAAATTTTGAAAAGAATTCAAATTTAGTTACCGTCTCAGTCAGTTCGTCGTTTGATTCTGGTTCGACTTTAGATTCGGGTTCAGACTCTGACTCAGCTGTTTGTGCTTGGACCGAAAGTGCAAGATAACTTACCCGATCTTCTTCTTCATCTGAGATCTCTTGATGAAGGTTGATCAATTTTTTCCAAATCTCTCTAGCACATTTGAATGGACCTACTAGTTTGAGTTGCTCCTTGGTGAGGCCACATTGTAGGATTGCAGTTGCCCTTGCATCGATCTCGATTTGGTTGAGGGTTTGTTCATCCAGTTTGTCCCACTCGATTGACAACTCATCTTCCACGGGAAAGGAGAATCCCGTTTGGATGATCCGCCATATGTCCATGTGGGCCTTCAGAAGGGTCTCCATTTGTCTTCTCCAAAAGCTGAAGTTCTCGCCGGAGAATAGCGGTGGACGAGTACTGTTCCATTCTTGGTTGGCCATTTGGTCTGAAACAGAAAACTTAAAGGATTTTCCAAGACTAGGTCTTGGATTAGCAGTGCTGGATAAAATGAATAACAAGGGGTGTTGCACCAACCTTTCTTAACAAGAAAAAATCGAATGAAATGTTTAACGAAAAATTCGTAAGAGAAAGAAAAGAAAAAAAAAGGAAAAATAAAATCCGAAAAAAAAAATTTCAAACTGGTGGTTGCACCAGGTTTGAACTTTCCCGCTCTGATACCACTTGTTGGATCGAGGAGCCCGATAGAGGGGGGGGGGGTGAATATCGGAAAACTTTCGGATTTTATTAAAGAGTACATACGCAGCGGAATTAAACAAAAACAAAAACCAACACAAAGGACACAGAGATTTTTACTTGGTTCGGAGCCTGTGTCGACTCCTACTCCAAGGCCCACGATCGTTGATCGTTTACTTTGAGCAATTCTATATGAGCGCAAATTCAGTTTACAAAAAAGAGATTACAAGTATAGCAACGTAAACTGTAAATAAAAAATTGGAACTCATCTTTTACCGACGTCCGGTTGTAGGTTGACTTCCGGAGCAGCGGAACGTCGTTGGCTCGAGTTGGGCAGTTTCCGGAGCAGGGCGTGAGCACAGAAGAGTATGGAAGCGTTGGTTTGAAGTTCATGCCAAGCTTGGGGTCGAGGGGTGCTATTTATAGCACCTAGGGCGCCCTGGACGTCGGGGGTGCCCTGCCACGTGTCATCCGATCCGTGCTTCGCTCGGTCAAGCGTTATCCCACCGGAATAGGGATGAGGTTTGACCTCTGGGGCGCCCTGGTCGCTGAGGGCACCTTGGTTGACCCGGTCTTCTCGGCTGGATAGAGTTGATCGCCTTTGCTGGCTTAGGCGCGAAGCGCCTTGGCTCCTGAGGGCGCCTTCGGCGCTGAGGGCTCCCTGGCTGCTGAGGGCGCCTTGCCCAGTAAGCAGCCGAAGCCCATTTTGCTTCGCTTGGTTCTGGTTCACCTTGAGGGCGCCCTGGACACTCAGGGCGCCTTACTCAGCTGTTGCCTCACTCCTTTGAGGCTCTCTGAGTTGCAGACACACGTTCCTTCGGTCCTGCATCAAGGGTTAGTCCAAAACACAATAAAATAATTAATTTTATACAGCCTTAGCTGTCTTGGTTCTGACTTTGGTCTCCAAAATGGAGCCCTAGGTCGAACCGACGCCTACTGTTCCCTCGACGGGGAACGCGTCCTCACCTACTCCTCTCAGGAGAATTTACCTGATGCTAACCGTTCCTGTGGTTGGACTTTTGCCTGACGGCCCTTTGCCAGGACTTGGATGCCGAGCTGTCCTTCGCCCGGTGCCTAGCATTCCTTCGCTAGGGCTTGGTGACTAGCAGCCCTTCGCTAGTTGCCTAGCAGTCCTTCGCTAGGTCTTGGTGACTAGCAGCCCTTCGCTAGTTGCCTAGCAGCCCTTCGCTAGGACTTGGTGACTAGCAGCCCTTCGCTAGTTGCCTAGCAGCCCTTCGCTAGGGCTTTGTATCCTGGCATTCCTTCGCCAGGTGCCTAGCAGCCCTTCGCTAGGACTTTGTTTCCTGCACACTTAATGAGCATATTAGATAACAAATAACACTTAACTTTGAATCCTTTGCCAATATCAAAATAAGGTTCGATATGGTGCTTCCTGCACCAATATGTACTCTACAGAGTAGGAATATCAAACTTAAGATTGTATAAGCATTAAATAGATGACCTCCACGTGCAAGTAGGTAAGTACCAAGCTCAAGGTAAAATATGAGCAGAGTCAAGATAAAGCAACCTAATCTGCCAACTAAATTCATGCACTAAGATTAATGATCTATAGAGGCCAAGGAATAAATACCCGCCTTTATCTATAGATCGTTCTGACCATCTTCAAGTCTGTGAGATTACCTCCAGTTCGAATTATCACACCTCGAGGAGCTGCATGTCTGATAGAAAAATTAGACAACACCTACCCTGTACACGGACAATCTAAAACTCATATACAAAACTATCTTGGCTCCAACACATATCACAACCCACATAGCTGGAAATAAAAGATAAACACAATCATGCAGTTTAATACAACAACCCACATAGCTGAAAATAAAACCAAGATAGTGGAAAGGAAATAACCATAAGGAAAACAAAAAGAACTACTTGCGAGCCAGCTTGGCTCGACAAAACAACCACAAAACCAAAACCAGAAGAAGCCATAAGGCTAAGATATATGTTCAAACAAATGGAACAATACAAATTCATAAATTTGAAAGACCCTCAATGTAAAGTGGGACTGAAGTCAAGATATTTCAACCGACTCCGTATCGTCTACATGCTACCTGAGGAAAATAAAAACATACAAATCGATAGTGAGTCCGGGTGACTCCGTGGGTAATAAAAATAGACAGTGCATGGATAAAAATAGTGTTAGGAGATCAAAGTGTTGGTACTGGAAGCACCGATAGAACCTTATTTTGATATTGACAAAGGGTTAAATGTTAAGTATTAATTTTGATCTAACAAGCTAATCTAAGTGTACAGGAAAGTCCTAGTTGACCTGGGCACTAAGTTCTGATCTACAGGATTGGACACTAAGTCGTGGCTGAGAGGTGGGTAATGAAGACCTGACCGAGGGTTGGGCACTAAATCATGGCAAAGGACTAGGCAATGAGGACCTGGTTCAGAAGACTGGGCACTAATACCTAACCGAGGGTTAGGTACTATGTCCTGGCTGAGGGCTGGCCACCGAATTCTTGATCTAGAGGATTGGGCAGAAGACTTGGCCAAGTGAGGACGATGGATAGGAGTCGAGATAGGTCAAGGATCAGACGTTGCAAGTGCCAGAGTCATCGGAGGCTAAGCAAAAGTCCAACTGGGGATTGGTAACAAGTAATCTCTACTAAGAGGAGTAGGTGAGAATACGTTCCCCAAAAGATAACATAGTAGGCTCGATCTAATCTAGGGTTTCGATCGAAACCTAAAGTCAGGACCAGACAACACAAGTTATCAAACACATTTGTTCTATATTATTCTTTGTTTTCTAACCTTGTTTTGCAACAAAGAAAATGAATGAAGAAAGCTGCCTGCTAGAGTTTAAGCGCCCGTATAGAGTCGTGCTCCCGGAACTCCAGTGTACGAGATGGTTCATACTCGATTGTGGCTAGCAAACATGGCACACATGGATTGGGAGGTCCACATCACATATTAGGCACCCGGGATGATATGGGCGCCCGAGGTTGGATAAAATTTGGATCGAGCTCACATTGATTAGTAGCCAAGTCATGGGCTTGGGGCACCTGAGATGGATATACGGGCACCTGAGTCACCCTTTATAAGGGGCCTTCGACTAGTGGCTGAATCAACAATTGCTCAACAACTTTCGCTCTTGTGTGCTACACTAGAAATCACTCTTCAATGCTACAAACTCTGACAACGACACTAAAGCTACGATCTTTCTTTTGTCGGTATAATCAAGTCTTTTATTTGTATTCTCATACTTGTACTGTATAATCATTTTTGAACTGATAGTGATTGCCCAAAATAAACGATCAAGGATTGTGGGTCTTGGGGTAGGAGTCATCATAGACTCCGAACTAAGTAAAAGCAAACATGTTAGCATTGTTAGTTTTCTACTTTATTATTTTCCACTGCATACTCATTTAAAGAAATCGAAAGTTTTTTTGAGAGCGCTATTCTCCACCCCTCCCCCCTCTATCACTCTTGTTGATCTGAGCAAGGTCTTCCGACATTAAGGCCTTGGAAGTTATGTTGTCCAAATCATTGATGGAATCGAACGAAGAAGAATAAGCTCAAGTGAGCTACCTTATACTGTCAGTACAAGTATAAATGGTTGAGATTAATTCTGAACCCGAATCTGAAACTGACTCTAAATTTGAGATGGTAATAGTAAAGGGGGACAATTTCAATGAGATTTCAAAAGGTAAATTATAAATTTGAATTTTAAAAATCACATAATATGTTTCAAATGTAAGAAGAGAGGGCACTAAAAAATTAAGTATCCTACTTGTAAGATTCGGATGGCACCAACAGGCAATGGAGGAACCAGTACCTAGAGCCCGGAAGAATAAGAGCCACATCCACTATTTAAAATGCCAAGAGTTCGGATATTAAAAAGATAAATGTTCAGAAAGAACACCCAATGATCCATGACAAGCAACCAAAATAAGTAAACTTACACTATATCAAAATCCAGCTTTTATAATGCATCTAGTAACATAGCTAATAATTCTTGGTCGAATTTAGATTTTCTTAAAAAATTAGACAAGCATGCTCACTCTAACAACTTAATTAATCAAGTTAATTCAAATTTTAGAAAATTAATACAAGAAAATAATATTTTGAAAAGTAAAATTATTAAATTAGAGAAATTAATTAATAATTTTATTGGCTTACAAAATCTAGACTTAGGTTTCAAGTCTAAGTCAGATCCAAGGAAAAATCCCAAACCTCACAAAAAAAAATTATAATCAAGTAACTTTCAATTATGAAATTGATCACCAAAACATAACTTAATACTTAAAACCTAATTCAAAACTTAACTTAATACTTAAAACCTAAACCAAAACTTAACCTAATCCAAAACATAACTTAATGCTTAAAACCTAAACCAAAACGTAACTTAATGCTTAAAACCTAAACCAAAACAAAACTTTAAACTAAACTTTAATCTTAAAATTAATTACAACATACATTATAATTATGGAAAAAATTAACTGTACTCTATGAAACAATTAAATAAAAAAATTATCAAAAGTGGTTCACACAAATATATCAATTAAAAATCAATTATTACATATGTACTTGATTGCTTATTTATTCCCTTTCTGCAAATCGTCATGCTTAAAATAGGGCCTGTATATGATTGAAACTTGCACAACCTAGTATCAAGGTGGGGTGAGCTGATAGTACATAGGGAAGCTTGCCTAAGGAGCCAGGTAGGGCAAGAAGCACCTTATTTAGTCTACTTAGCTCAGTGGAACTAGCTGAAGCAACCTCGCCATATCCTAGATAAGTTAGACCAGATTTATCAAATAGTAAAGTAAAAGTATAATTTCTTTAAAAGATTTTAAATTTATCTAGGAAGGGGTCATTGTTCCGATACTAAAGAAGACTCATGTACTTCACCATAACATAGAAGTTGATTATTAAAATGAGCTTTTAAGTTACTATTTGTTAAACATAATTCTAACTCAAGGTTCAACTAAATCTTAGATTTTTCCAATCTAATTTCAAAATAAAATTGACAGCAACTCACAAAATAGATAAAGGTTTCCTATGTTAACACTTAGAAATGGGTAGAAATGGGTAAGAAAATTTTTCAACACATTTAGCTTTAGCACTTAGAAAATTTTCAAGAGAATTTTGAAATTAACACTTAGAAAATTTTGCACCAGAAAAAACATTTAGAGTATGTACTTAGAATATTTTGAAAACCATTTTGAGTTAAGTACTTAAAAGAATTTTCAAAACAATTTGAGTTATGTACTTAATAGAATTTTCAAAACAATTTGAGTTAAGTACTTAAAAGAATTTTCTTAAACTATTTTTGAAGTTTTAATACTTAGAAAATTTTTAATCAGTTTTAATATTTAGAGAAATTTTCAAGCAAAATTTTTAATTTTTAACACTTAGAAAAAATTTTCCAAAGTGATTTTGAATTACTTTACTTTTTGAAAAAGAAGGGAGATACAAGTTTTGAAAAAAAAATTAATTTGACAAAAAGGTTTTAAATTTTAAAACCTTATTTTCTCTTCTTTCCAATCTCTCCCCCTTTGTCATATATCAAAAAAAATATAGCAAAAAAAAATTGAGTAATAAAAGTAAGGTGCTGTACTGAACTAATTCTAAGTATAAACTGGACCAAATCAATTTAAATTTTCCCTTTTGGGTCCTGTCTAACCCAGTTAGCTACTTACTAACTGTTATAAACAGTAGCTTTCGCTAGGGTTAGTCATGTTAAGTGATCTGATCAAGTTAGATTTTCTAAGCTTGACACTTAACCTGATTACTGTTTAATTGGTATTTATTGCCCCAATTACTACAGATGCACTGACTTAAATCATCTTGAATTAAGGTATAGACCTAAACATCTCAACCCAGTTTAGGTTATCAATCAAAAGTACCCTAAGGTGCTTGTGAGATGTTGGCTTCTAGATCTATAGGTGCATGCAGTTCTAGGGTTAGGGCCTAGGCTAAGTCCATTTGCGAAAAAAACCCTAGTTTTGAAGGGGGTAAGTTTTGAAAAAAAAGCTAAGTCGGAAAATCATTTTAAATAAAATTAAAAAAATAATTTTTCAAATAAAATAAGAAATGAAACAATTTTGAAAAGAAGCATAAGTAAAATAGTCCTATTCTACCAAGCATAACATCACAATTGACTAAGCATGCTAATTGAAATGATAATTATTCATTGAGATAAATGCATAAGATTTATCTGGTTAATAGTAGGACCAGAGAAATCAAACTAATGTTGAGTGCCAGTCAAGTATGAGTCAAATACAAGTCAAATAGTTCACACTGCACTAGAGTAGGCTGAAAATGTCAATCTAAACTAAGAGGAAGGGCTAGGATGGTAAGATGGGCCAGGCTGGTAGGATAGGCCAGGCTACCAGGATCGAAACAACGACATCATCTCGTTGTATCGTGCGTCGCTTGTTTCTTGATTGGCTCGGATGGCGTCCATCTGTTCGGTGTGATAGGCCTCTTAACCTCCTCCCTGAGACTGTGTAACTCCGTCTGCAATGATGTGATACGCTGGTCGGTAGTCGGTGGGGGTGGTTGCTGTAACTGCTCGTTGATCTCGGCTGCGAGATCAGCTACGTCTACCTCCACCTCCTCGTCGGAGTCTTCCTGTCATCTGGCTCTCTCCCGTCTCCACGTTAGGACCCCCGTGGCCAAAACATCTATCCCCGCTAAAGAAAAATTCCTAATCCCTATCTCGTCGAACTCAGTCATCGAAATAATCTCTCCGGCAGTGATGTCTCGACCGTGCTGGTGAAGAAGGGAGGTAATAATGTGGCAGTAGGGTGTACGAACTCGATCGTGTGTGGATACGCTCGAGGCGTAGATGATGGTGCGGAATATATGGAGACCTATGTCGATATCAAGTTGATGAATCATGGCATAGAGTAAGAAGGTATGAAATAGTCGCATGGTCGCGACATCTCGAGTGGTAAGTGGGAGAACATATCGAACTATGACTCGATAGAGTGCATAGTCCTGGACTCGGAGGTCAACTGTCTGAAATCGCCAAGCCAACGGATTTCGCACATCTCCAAAGAAGTACGAGTAAAGAGTGTCTAAAGTAATGTGGGAATAGGGGGGTGCGAAGGGCGGGTCGGTCGGAGGATAATAAGAAAAGGTTGACTGCGAAGGTCGTAGTCCGAGAAACCGATTAAACAGAGTAGGAGAAACAGTTAGGGGAGTGCCTTGAACGGTGGTAGAGTAGAGTAGATCATCAATCTTGACAAGGTTGTTGTAAAACTCTGCACACAAGGTTGAGTTTACCGGATGTGTATAGAAAACTAGGTGGTCTAGTTGATAAAAGTTGATAGTGTCCATCGCTAAGGGATAGGATTGGGTAAAATATTGCCTATTTAGAAAACTGGTCTTTATAGGCTTGTAAGTTGTTTGGGCAAATTTGTTGAATAATTCTAGGTTGGGAAACCTCGGGTCGGGGCTAGGTTCGGCCACGGGGTTGGATTGGGAGACGCGGCGTTTTCTAGATATTTAAAGGAAATGAATTTGCAATGATGCATTTAATAAGTAAGAAAATGAAATTGTAAAAAGAATGCATAAAAAGATTGATATCGGGGCGGCATTTTCGAAGTCAAGTGTTTGAAGACTAGCATGGAGGTCTGGGCACCTTGGGAGTAAGAGGAGTGAAGGAAAGTTTTGATTTTGGTGTGACAAATGAAGGGAGACTCGATGGTCTTATATAGGGATTGGCCGGTCGCCCGAATTAACTGGGGTGCCCGTAAGGTCACAGGCGCCCGGGTCTGACTGCAAATTTTTGGCATACTTGACTGCCTTGGATGAAGAGAAAGACTTAGGCGCCCGATAGGTCATGGGCGCCCGAGTGAGATGGCTAGGGTTGACAGCTTTTGTTGTCTCGGTCAAAAGGAAAGTTGGGGGCGCCCGACAGGTCACGGGCACCTGATCTTACAACAGTATGACCATTGACCAATTTGACTATTTGACCAGATTTGATTGTTTTGACCTGGTTTGACTCTTTTGACTAACTAACAATTAGGTCAGTTAAGCTCTAATTTGCATGATTCAGTACAAAAATAGATGAATTTGAATTAGATCCTAACCATCTCACCCAGTCTATAGTTATCAATCACGTTTAACCTTATGGGTTTTGTGAGACAGTTTTAATAGAGGTAAGAATTTTATTTTGAAAAACCATGATTAATTTTGAAAAGTTAAAATAATTTTTAAAATAATTAATTATGCTTTAAATTTATTTCTTTTTTGAAAAAATGGTTGAATCTAAGATTAATTGAAATCTGTGTTAGATTCAAATCTGACAACAGTAATGTGAATTTGGTTTTCAATAATCGGCTTCTAGGTCTTGGCGAGGCACTAGGCCTTCTTTGGCCGTAGCCTTATTGGATCATCATCCCTTTTCTTGACAAAACCTTTTATTGAAAATCCATTTTTAAGTTACTCCTTGAATGATTTTGGTCTAACTAGTTTGGGTCTTGGATCGGTAGCTTCGACTAGTTCCGCCAAAATGGCTTCCCTAATGTACTATCATCTCACCTCCACCCAATACTATGTTGTTCAAATTTCAGTTAATCGTTTTAGTCCTTAGTCTAACCAATCCTAGGTCTAAGCATGGTAAATTACAGAAAATAAATAAACAAGCAAGTATGCAATTTTAAAATAAGAAAAGAATTTATTTAACTATAAAGATTGTTTTTAAGTTGGCTCCCCCTGGACTAAAGCCACGGTAATGATTAGGCAAGATATGAATCTTGTCCATGGGGATCCAATACTGGTTTGGTCCATCTTGGTTGTTCAGGCAAAGTTTGGGCACCCATGCCTGAACTTTGGGTCTAGATTGGTTCAATACAGCATAGTATGACCTTTGTCTAGCCTTGGATCGATACCCTAACCCGGATTGATTTAGAACAGACTTCTGTTTTCCAAGGATCATGTCAAGACCCTTGGAACCCGAAGTGAATCGTTCTAAAGCCGCTCTAAGGTCCTTGACTTGAGTTTTCAAGGAGGAGTTCTCTTTCTCAAGCTTTTCAACTTGAGCAGAGGTTCCTTCTTGAATCGTCTCAGTTAAAGATCTAGAGTTAGCTCCCTATTTCAGGAGTTTTACTTCCTGTCGGAGGGACTCAACTCGGATTTTGGCTTTCGCCAAGTTACTAGACAGGTAAGCAATTAATTCTGCAAATTCAACTTTAGAATAACTACTTATAGTTATTTTGCCGTCCTCCGAAATAGTGATCTTTCCGTCGTCCGACTCCAATTCTGATCCGGTGTCAATGTCTTCCGAAGCAGTCAAGGCGAGCAAGTTTGATTGTGGGGCCTCTTCTTCTTCTTCAGAGGAAGACTCGTCCCACGTGGCTTGAAGGGCCTTCTTCTTTCTTGTCTTCTTAGCTTCTTTCAGATTAGGGCACTCCGATTTGTAGTGTCCCTTCTTGTTGCATTCGTAGCAGGTTACGCTTGATTTGGTCTTAGATGTTGAAGGTTCAGCTGGATCTTCCTTCTTTCGGTTGGCTTTTCTTTTGTTGGTCTGATGCTTCAGCTCCTTGTAGTAGTCTCGGGCTAGCCGAACCAGCTTGGGTCGATCCCCTTCGCTGTCTTCTGAGTCTGAGTCTGAGTCTGAGTCAGACTCGGGTGCAGGTTGAGGCTTTTACTTGGCCACCTTTCCTTGGGTTTTTCCTGCAAGAAAAGCAATACCTTTCTCGGCTAAGGGGCAGTTAGTCTGCTCATGTAATTCTAGTTCATAAAATAATTCATCTAATTTAATTTTGGAAAGGCCCTTAGAAACTTTGTAAGCATCTACCATAGATGCCCACAAATTGTTTCTTTGGAAGGCGTTTAGGGTATACCTGATAAGGTCACGATTTTTTACCTTATGACCGATTGTGTGTAGGCCGTTCATCATCTCCTGGATCCTGGTGTGGAGCTGGGCTGCTGACTCGCCTTCGTTCATTTTGATTGTGTATAATTTGTTCAGCAGTAGGTCCCTTTTGCTGATTTTGGTGTCGGAGGTACCTTCGTGCAATTCAATCAACTTACTCCAGAGTTCCTTCGCACTGTTGAAGGGTCCCACCCAGTTCAGTTCTTCTTTGGTTAGTCCGCATTGGAGTGTCTGGGTCGCCTTTGCATCAGCCTTGATCTTCTTCTTCAGCGAGGCGTCCCATTCTGTGTAATGCTGTGCCACTCCTTTAACATTCTTGGGGATTTCCAAACTAGATTAGATTATAATCCACATATCCACCTGAGTTTTTAGGTGGACTTCCATCCGACTCTTCCAGTAGGAGAAGTCTTCTCCACTGAAGAGTGGTGGTCTGGTTGTGCTGACACCTTCTTGCATGGCCATTTAAAATTTCTGAAATGACAAAAATAAAAAAATTCTTGTCCCAAGACTTGGTCTTGGATTAGTAGTGTGGGAATAAAATAATTGAGAAAAAGTGATCGAGTGGTGTTGCACCAACCTCGATTAACGAGAAAAATTCGAAAAAAAAGAAATTAAAAATTTCGTAAAATCTAAAAAACTCTCAAATTGGTGGTTGCACCAACTTTGAGCCACCCATTCTGATACCACTTGTTGGATCGAGAAAAACGATAGAGGGGGGGGTGAATATCGTTAAATCATTTTGGATAGAATAAAGAGCGAATACGCAGCGGAAATAATTAAATGCACACAGGAACACAAGTATATTTTTACTTGGTTCGGAGTCACGGTCGGCTCCTACTCCAAGGCCTACGGTCCTTGACCGTTTACTTTGGGCAATACTATAATCGCGCAAAATAGGGTTTACAGTTTTCAGTACAACAGTATTTAGAAAATTGAAATTCTACACTTTTCGTTACCGACGCCCGATGTAGATCGTATTTCGGTGCAGAGGGTCGTCGTCGACGCTGAGATCTCCAAGACGGAGTTTGCCAGGGCATAGCGCTTGAATGAAAAACTTTGGAGCGTTGGGAAATTGTGTTGTTGAAGCCTTGGGGTCGAGCCCCTTTTATAGTACTCTAACGGGCGCCTGATAGGTTGGGGGCTCCTGACACTTGCCCTTCGATTCGGGAATCCTTATCCGTGGGCTCGGTCAGCGCTTATCCTTCCCTCTTGGGTGCCTGAGTTGATGGGGGCGCCCGTGACCTCACGGGCGCCTGATCCGCCTTGGTTCAGTGGCTTCGCAGCTATGTTTTTTGTTTTGCCTTCACTCTTGGGCGCCCGTGACCTTACGGGCGCCTGAGCCCATTCGGGCGCCTGACTCCATTCGGGCGCCTAGGCCCAGTGAAGCACCTTCACTTACAGATGATCAGTCATTCGACCCTGCAACTAAGGTTAGTCCCAAAAACATAATAAGCAGTAATTACAGCCATAGCTGTCTTGGTTCTGACTTCGGGTCTCCCAAATGGAACCCTAGGTCAAACCGACGCATACTATTCCCTCGACGGGGAACGCGTCCTCACCTACTCCTCTCAGGGGAGTTTACCTTTTGCCAACCGGCTCCTCCGGTTGGACTTTTGCCCGATCCACCTGACCAGGTCTTCGTGCCCATCTTCCGGTCAGGTCTTCGGTGCCCAGCCCCTTGCCAGGACTTCGTGCCCAATCCTCTACCAGGACTTCTTTGCCCGATTTTCAGTCAGGTCTTCTTGCCCAGTCCTTGACCAGGACTTCTTTGCCCAGCCCTTTGCCAGGACTTCTTGCCTAGTGTACCTAGGACTTCTTCCTGCACAATCAGTGAACAAGTTTAGAACACAATAACATCTTAACTTCTGAACCCTTTGTCATTATCAAAACCCAGATTTGACTTAGGTGCTGTCTGCACCAACAGAGCTCACTAAAACACATCATGTTTCTTGCACTACCATAATCTTGCTTATGCTCTACTCTCCACCATCATTCTTGAGTTAAATTCACACCTAAAAAGGCATCATTTGAACATGTTAAGGAAATATAGAATGATAAGAATAGAATAGAAGTGTAGTAGATGAAAAATTTAAGAAGGTGGAAGACTTGGATACTAAGAATGTCACTAGATGAACTTTGCCTCTCTTTTTCTGTATTATCCTGCATAAATCAGAATTACAGTTGACACAGAAATCACAGAAATTAGAGTTGAGATGAGCAGGGAGCAGACAGTGACTCTGAAATCACTGAATTCAGTGCCAAAGGTTGCTGTTATGTGCCAATCTCTCCATCCGAAGGAAAAACTAATAATGAATGGAGGTTACTAACACCATGAGGTAGAACATTATCATCTCCAATGAATTTCTGAAGCTTCATACACTGGCAATGCAGAAGGATCACCATTCAAAAAACCTCAAGTTCTGTGAAGATTTCACATGGCTGAGATACAAGTTGTATGAGAAAATTTATTAGTTGATTCTCTAAGTGTAGAAGACTTCCTTTTGCAATCATACATTCAACATCAGATCCATGTTTTGATTACCAAGTCCATTGCCTAGAAGCCTCTTGTAAGTGGATGCTTGAGACTCGAGCAGAGCCCATAAGACAAGGGATCGACCAATAAATTCAAAACCTTCAAATTAACTCTCTGAGTGGCAGTTATCCCGAGCATTGATGAGAACCAACACATTCAGCATCCATCATCTCACTGGAATTAAAATTTTTCAAGAAAACCTGGGCTCAGACACCATAACTAGAAAGTTCGTTCTGATTGGTCAAGGAGATCGATCAGGCTCTTCCTGTTCGGTCAACCAAACCGATCAGGGCTCCTCCTGATCGGTTTAGCAGTCTTCTGATCGGTCTAGCAATCTTCTGATCGGTCTAGCAGTCTTCTGATCGGTTTGGAATCTTCTTTCTCTTTTTTTTCTTTTCAGTTTAAGACTTTGTTCTTCTTCCTTCTTGATTTTTTTCTTTTCAATCGATAACTAACTCTTAAATTCAGCTAGCACCTTGTTCACATCTTCCAAATCAGAAAACTAATCCAACTCCTGACAGCTCACTTCATTCTCTTTTTTTTAAAAAATAACTATTCTGTTTGTTTTTTTTTCCAGTCATTCTCACTGCCCATTCCCCAAATTCTTAGCAGTGGCTAGCAAAGCTTCCTGATCTCCAGCAATTTGTAGCAGCTCAGATTCTGCTCCAACTTATGTTCAACAGCTTCGCAATGTCAGAATTTGAGAAGTGCCAGTACAGAACTGTCAGCTTCACCATCTCCAAGTAGCTTAAAATTTTCATAAACTTGCACATTAAGACTTGAAGCTACCATTAAATGTTCCAGACATTTTTAGTATTTTTTTTTCATCAGCTTGCATAAACAATTCTCAGCTCTTTCAGCAATGTTCAGAACTTTTCAGCAAATTACAGTTTAAACTTCAATACCTGTGTTACACCTCGGAAACCTTTCGACTCCTCAGTTTTTGAAACAAATTTTGCAGTCTTATTGGATCAATTTCCTGAAATAAGAAGGCATCCCTGGTAAATGGATTGAGCTAGCAAGGCTTCATGTAGTTCAGTTTCAAGGCTACTAGGATGGTAATATGGCTAGAGAATTTTTTTACAGCTTCATGTTTGACAAGAAACTTTGAGCTAGCAACCATAGGTCTTGTGACATGCAACTGTCTATCCTCTGTCTGTCCGTGCCATTTGTTAATGCCATTAATACATGGTATGCTGCTATCTTCAGCCTCCAATTCTGTTCCGATTTAACACAACAACAACTTAGTACTTTCTGAAATCAGTCTACCAACTTCAGCTACCATGAAAGTTTCATCAACAACTCAAACAAGCCCTTTTCATTCCTTTAGATCCATCAAAACAGATTGCCAACTATAATTCAACTAAAAATAAGCTTCCAAAATGCATCATTTCTTACCAAAATGCTTCAAAACACTAGCCACCTCCCCCACACTTAGCTTTTTGACCGTCTCGGGCAAAGTAACATCAAGAAACAATCAAAGCACCCAAGTCCATAGAAAGAGAAATAGAATCTAGAGTGGATCAACAAGGAATATTGCAAAAATGATATGAAAAAGGAAACAAGATGATTCACCTCTATAAATGTGGTTCAATCATAGAAATATAATTTTGAAAGAACCTAAGCAAGTTCTAGAGTACAATCACATGTGTGTATCCCAAAAATAAGGCCAAATCCTCATTAGGTAAAAAGAATTCATCTCAAATCATCAATCTAGAGTCCATTACTAAGTAGTAACTCAAGTATCCAAGAATTTTCATCCATTGGCTCAAATCTAAAGTTTTAACAACCAAATTTAATTCACTTTCAAAGGATTCTAAATGATATAAAGAAAACCTAGAGGGATACATTTATTCTAAATCATGTATGAACCAAAATGCCAAAAAGGATAAAATGATATCTACAATGAATCTTTATTCACTCTACATTACCTAAGCATTTATTAATAAGAACTCACTTTAAAAGAAAAATTTACTGCTAGAAAATATAAAGATGGTATATACAATGAAATAAAACTATAAGAAGGATCAAACTCCCCTTTAAGTTGGGTAGATAGCATCTTTAATATCCAATCCGTCCACATCTACCTCCTTCACTTTTTCAAAATATTTCTTGAGCCGATGGCTATTAACTCTCCAAATAAGATCATTAGCCTCATCCTTAATCTCAATAACACTAAAAGGAAAAATATTAGTAACAAGAAATGAACCTTCCCATCTAGACCTCAACTTACCTTTAATTAATTTAAGTCTTGATTTGTACAAAAGAACTTTATCACCAATTTGAAACTCCTTCTTCACTATATGCTTATCATGAAAGTTCTTAGTCTTCTCTTTGTAAATCCTTGAGTTTTCATATGCTTCCAATCTTATTTCCTCAAGTTCTTGAAGTTGTAGCTTTTTTTCTTCTCCCACTTTATTTGCATCAAAATTGCAAGCCTTCACCGCCCAATAAGCTCTATGTTCTATCTCTACGGGAAAGTGACAAGCTTTCCCATAAATATACCGGTAGGGAGACATTCCAATAGGTGTCTTATATGCCGTCCGATAAGCCCACAATGCATCATCAAGTCTTTTGCTCCAATCTTTTCTACTAGGCCCCACGATCTTCTCTAAGATTGCCTTAATCTCTCTATTTGATACCTCAGCTTGTCCATTAGTTTGGGGGCGGTAGGAAGTAGACTGATAAGCACCATTTTATTGATTATTTTAATTGCTAAAATCCATGTTTGACCCATGTTTTTATTGCTTAATTATGATTTTACCTTAGGTTTTGGAACTTTATCTTATTTTGGACTTAATTGCAAAATTACACAATTTTTGGATTATTTGGCCACTAATTTTCTGATATATTTTTGTAGGCAAGAAAGGATCCTGGACCTAGGGCATACTGGGTCAAACTTGAGTCGGATGTGAACCGGATCGAATTATCAAGCTTACAATTAATCCGGGCCGTCCGATTCAAGAGCGGCTAGATCTGAGCCATCCGGGACGATCTGAAGCAATTCGAGCTAGGGTTAGGGTTGATCAAGCTCTATGATCAAGATCTGAAGGTTTCATTCCAATCAGAGCTCAATCAACCGTTGGATCAAGCAAGGAGGGCTCTAGAGCGTCCATTCACAGATAGAGTTGATCTGGACCATCCGTTGCATATCTGGAGGATCCGAGCTACCACAAGGCAGATCCTGACCCCAGATCATCATCATAAAAGTTTGGCTCAAATCAGACCAAGATCTACCGTTAGATCTCCTCCGATCAATCTGAGCCGTCCGTTTGTTCCTATTTAATCAAAACACAGCCAAGCTTCTCCCTGTCGCGTCTTCTTCGCCGCAACGCAGTTCTTCAGCTGTTCTTAGTTTTCCTTCAATAGTTTCTTCATCCAAAGGGGTGCGACCCCTCAATTATCCTCTTAGATCGAGTGCTAGGTCATTGGCGAGCTCATCCGTGAAGTTCTAGCCTCAGCTTGCCCAAGAAACAGAGCTGAGTGAGGGTTTCCTCAGCTCTGCCATTTGTTTCTTTTTGATCGGTTGTGTTCCATCTTCATCCACCCGAGCAGTTCAGAGGGGTTCCCTGGAGTGTTTGGATCATCCACAAGCTGCAGCGCAATCGGACACAGCTGAATTGAAGGAATTCGAATGGAAAATTCAGATTTGAGCAAGCTGAGTTTGAATGGATCGCTGATTGAGTATCTCCATTGAATTGTTGAGCTTGCGGGTTCGAGGCTCACCCTTGCGTGACGAACAAGGAGCACTTGAACTTAGGGAGCGATTGGGGTTTAGATTTCTATTTGCAATTTTGATTTGTAGCTATAATTTCAGATTCTGCCGCAATTCATTTCTGAATTTCTTTCTTAGCTACTGTAATTTACGATTTCTAAGTTGTTAACTGTAAGTTAGCTTCAATTCTTCAAGTCAAATAGTTTAGGAAGTTTGTTAGTGCTAAATTGAATGTTATTTCAGCTTATTTCTTTGCCAAATTGTTGCGTGCCAACTACATAGCTGTGTGCCATTTCATTTCTGCAATTTCTGAATTAGTTGCTGCAATCTCCTTGTTTGGACCGTTTCTTTCTCAATTTGAGGCTCATCCTTGAGTGACAGCAAGGATTCGTGAGCTGAGATGAGAGATTGAAGCTTGCTTAGTCGAATTCCATTGCAATTAGTTGTAGTTTTTGAATTCTGCAATTGTTCTGTTTTGATTGTCGATTCAGCCATCTAGTTTCGATTTCTGACTTTGTTTCTGCCATAATTAAGTTTTGAATCTTCAAGTTAGTTAGCTAATGAGTGTGTTTAGTGAACAAGCATCTCAGTTTCAATTAGTTTTACATATCGGCAATTGCGTATCAATTTTTGCCCTTGCGTATCCAGTTTTCCAAGCTGCGTAACATCCCTTTCCCTGTGCGTGCCAAGTCTCGTTTCTGATTTTTCCAAGTTCATTTGAATTCAGTTGTGTTCACTTGAATTTCTGCCATTGCAAACCATATTTAGTTTCTGATTTTGTTTCTGCACAGCTATGTCTGCACTCAGATTTTTGTTTCTGCATCAAATTTCTGTCTCCAGATTTTTTTTCAGTCCAACTGTTTCTGAATTGAGTTTCTTGACTGATCAGAAACTCGAACTCAGCTTGCCATGATCGTGTGTCTGCTGCAATGGAATTAGATTGCAATTTCTGCATTCAAGTTCTGTCTTGTTAGCTGCAGTTCAGAAGCTTGTATCAAACTTATTCTTAGCCTTTTTGAACTCAGATTTTGTTTTCTGCCATATCATTTCTGAATCAGGGTTATTAATTCTTGTTTATCCTTTTTACCGAAGGTATTGCCTTACAATCTGAGGTGATTAGTTTCAATGCGTATCAAACTGTTCTAGTTGAAGCATTTAGCTTTAGCATGTGGCAACTTGTTTCCCAATCTGAATTGCTCAGAGGCATTTGCAGATATTCAGTTATAGATTTGGTATTTAGAAACAGGTTTTCTTTCTCCCTTGCTATGTAAACTGTTTCATCTCTTTTCTGTGAATCAAGATTCAGTCAAGGCAGTGATTGGTATTAGGTCACATTTTCCTTTAGTTTGCCATGGTGCTTAAAATTGATTAGAATTGCATTCGGTTGATTTTGAACCTTCTCATTTCCTTACTTTTCATTGTTTTTTCATTCCTAATCGCATTCCAAACCCAAATCACATTCGAAACCCAAATTCACAAACGACACCTAAATACGAGTTTGAATCGAATAACGTCAACTAGCCCCGAGAAAAATACGACCTGTGGCCCCTATATTACATTTTCATACTTTTGATTGTAAAAGGGTTTCCAGCATTCCACCAGCAATTCATTTATTCATTTTACATTTAAATTTGATGAGCCCATACATTTCGTGACAATTTAATTTAGTATAATTTGGGCCTGTCAAATTTTTTTTTTTGACATGAATTTCATCCTTGATAAAAATTGATTCCAAATCACCAATCACTCCCCCACACTTAAATCTTTGTCCGTCTCGGGCAAAATAACATTAGAAACAAATCAAACAACAAGTCCAAAGAAAAGTGAGGGTAAGTGTAAGAAATAAGTAGAGAAAAATGGAATGAACATGATTTTTTTGTTAAAAATTGATGTGGAAAGGGAAACAAATGGATTAGCCTCTATAGATGTGATCCAATCATTGAAATATGATTTTGAAAGAACCGAAGCAAGTTCTAGAGTACAATAACATGTATGTGTCACAAATATAAGGCTAAACCTCACTAGGTAAAAATGATTCATCTCAAGTCATCAATTAAGAATCTAAAGCAAAATCGTACTCAAGCATCCAAGATTTCATCCATGAACTCAAATCCTAAGTTTTAACAACCAAATTTAATTTATTTTCAAAAGACTCTAAAATGACATGAAGATAACCTAAAGGGATACATTTATTCCTAGTCATGAAGAAAAAGTGCTAAAAGAAAAGACATGGTATTTACAATGTCTATTTATTCAATTTACTCTAGAAAACATAAAAGTGAAAAATGCGATAAAAGAAAATGCAAGAAAGAAAAATCTCCCCTTTATTTCTGGTGGACGGAGTCGATCCAAAAGAAGCCTCCATCTTGGTAGTGGAGGAGTCTGGGTGGCTGGGAGACTTTGGACTCCCCCACACTTGAACTTTACAAAAAATTTCTCTGGTGGCCTAAGGCGATTCAAGTTTAAAATCCATGGAAGGAATGGAGTTCTTCGAATTAGAGTAAAATCATCTCCTCCTTCTTTCTGCCTTTTAGAAGTCCTTCCAGGAGGTTGAAGTCTGTTCAGTTGGAGTACCCACTCCTGAAGTCTTCTGGACCCTGCAAAACAATGTAATACCTCTCTCAAGTGTTCAGGGTCAGAAAGAAATGATATAAATTCAGTCTCTGCATTAAATGAATCCAAAACTGCATCATATTCAATTAAATCAAATTCTGGTGCCTCAATAAAATTTTCAAAATCATTTTCTACAAAATTTGCATCCAGAGGCTCATCACAAATAAAGAAATCAAGTTCTGGCTCATCAATAGAAATTTCACAATTATTTTCAATCAAGGGTGTATCAAGTAATATATCACAGCCAATCAAATCAATCTCAGATATCTCTATGAGTTTCTCACATTCAACCTCAGCATAAGACATAGCAAGAGATTCATCAAAATAGATAACATCCATTTCAGGCACTTCTAAAAATTTTTCACTATCCATATCCACAAAAGATGTATCAAGAATTCATCATAACAAACAACATCAATTATGGGTGCCTCTAAAATTATTTCGCTATTCATATCAACAAGAGATGTATCAAGTAATGCAGTACGATCAATGAAATCAATGTTTGGTACCTCTATTGGATTTTCACAAACAATTTCTACACAAGGTATATCAATAAACTCATCAGAATCAATAAAGTCATCCCTAGGTACCTCACTGCATTTTTCTGAAGAAAGGGGAGAAATACTTACCTGAGCGTGCTGGATAATACCTGGAGGTGTATCTGTGGTCTCCTCCTGGTCATGTACATGCTCCTCTTCAGCCTCAGACTCTAGTGGACATTCAACTGGTGATCCTTGGGTGCTTGCTTCCACCATGCAAGTCCCTACACTTTCTGGTTCATCTTCTGAATCTTCTAATGTGCCAGTCAACTGTGGTGGTCCCTGGGGCTTAGTGCAATCCCCTACACCTATGGAATCATCTCCTCTGCATGCTTCTCCTGTAATATCTGCAACAACAGTATCAGAAAAATTAGGACCATCAATAATGCTATCATCAGAAAATAAAAGTCTAGAATGGTCCTGTGGAACTTCAGTTTCTTCTTCTTGAGTTGAAAAATTTGGCAATGGATTTTGAATAGGAATCTTCGGAGGGATGCATGCTGTAGGTGCCCAGACTTTGATGAGTACGTCATCTTCTTCTTCTTCTAAAATTGCAAGATCTATTAAAGAAAGATTTGGCCCTGCACTAGGGTCACCTTGAACTTGCATTTGATTCATTTGACTAGCAATTTGTCCAACGCCTCTTTCTATGTCTTGAAGCCTTTGCTGCTGTTGATGATATTGTACAACTAGTTGATAAATCTCCTCCATTCTTTGTTGTTGTGCCTCATTCTCATTATGATTCTCAAAGCCTCCTTGGTTAGCATAGCTCCTTGACTGATTTTGAAATGATGAAGTAGGCTGAAAATTTTGAGCTCGCTGATTTGGTTGAAAACATGGCTGTTGAGGCTGATTAAAGGGCTGATATTCTTGGAAACTTTGCTGGGAGTTGTAGCCTTGGAAGTTCTGATCTTGGGCTGGAAAATTAGGTGGCGAAGGCTGTAAATTCTGCCCTTGAAACCCTTGACCGTAGGGCTGGAAATTTTGATTCAAGGGCTGTGTTGGCTGAAAATTTTGTTGGTTTTGAGCTGGAAAAACTGGAAATGATTGCAAGCCTTGCTGCCCTTGATTATATTGCTGGAATTGAGGTTCGAAATGCTGAAATGGTTGCTGAAAATGTGGAGAATTAGGCTAAAACGGGGGCTGAAAACTTTGACTTGATGGCTGAAAATTTGGTTGACTGGGCTGAAAATTTTGGAAAGGCTGCACATTCTGAAAATTCTGGAAATTTGATTGAATTGGCTGAAAATCCGGCTGAAATTGTTGGAATTGCTGTGGTTGCTCGAATTGTTGTAATGGTGGCTGAAACTGAAAGTTTGGTTGCTGAAAATTAGAATAGGGCTGCTGGAAATTTGAGAGGCTGAAATTGTGGCTGAGGTGGCTGAATCGGCTCTGGTAAGTAGATGAATGACTTTACGATTAGTTGGGAGTCCAACTCCTTAACACATTTTAACTCCTCCAATGCTCTTTATCTCTTTTGACCCATTTTGAATTTGCAGCCCATCACAAAACAAACAAGAAAAATGGCAGCAACCGTATATGAAAGATAAAGCAAAATAAAATAGAACCCAATGATATGTCAAAAAGCATACAAGCAAAAATCAAACAAATCAACTAGTTGCTTCCCCGGCAACGGCGCCAAAAATTTGACGAGCCCAAATATACTAATTTAAGTTGTCACGAAATGTATGGGCTCATCAAATTTAAATATGAATGAAATGAAAGCTGGAAACCCTTTTTACAATCAAAATCTGAAAATGTAATATAGGGGCCACAGGTCGTATTTTTCTCGGGGCTAGTTGACGTTATTCGATTCAAACTCGTATTTAGGTGTCGTTTGTGAATTTGGGTTTCGAATGTGATTTGGGTTTGGAATGCGATTAGGAATGAAAAAGCAATGAAAAGTAAGGAAATGAGAAGGTTCAAAATCAACCGAATGCAATTCTAATCAATTTTAAGCACCATGGCAAACTAAAGGAAAATGTGACCTAATACCAATCACTGCCTTGACTGAATCTTGATTCACAGAAAAGAGATGAAACAGTTTACATAGCAAGGGAGAAAGAAAACCTGTTTCTAAATACCAAATCTATAACTGAATATCTGCAAATGCCTCTGAGCAATTCAGATTGGGAAACAAGTTGCCACATGCTAAAGCTAAATGCTTCAACTAGAACAGTTTGATACGCATTGAAACTAATCACCTCAGCTTGTAAGGCAATACCTTCGGTAAAAAGGATAAACAAGAATTAATAACCCTGATTCAGAAATGATATGGCAGAAAACAAAATCTGAGTTCAAAAAGGCTAAGAATAAGTTTGATACAAGCTTCTGAACTGCAGCTAACAAGACAGAACTTGAATGCAGAAATTGCAATCTAATTCCATTGCAGCAGACACACGATCATGGCAAGCTGAGTTCGAGTTTCTGATCAGTCAAGAAACTCAATTCAGAAACAGTTGGACTGAAAAAAAATCTGGAGACAGAAATTTGATGCAGAAACCGAAATCTGAGTGCAGACATAGCTGTGCAGAAACAAAATCAGAAACTAAATATGGTTTGCAATGGCAGAAATTCAAGTGAACACAACTGAATTCAAATGAACTTGGAAAAATCAGAAACGAGACTTGGCACGCACAGGGAAAGGGCTGTTACGCAGCTTGGAAAACTGGATACGCAAGGGCAAAAATTGATACGCAATTGCCGATATGTAAAACTAATTGAAACTGAGATGCTTGTTCACTAAACACACTCATTAGCTAACTAACTTGAAGATTCAAAACTTAATTATGGCAGAAACAAAGTCAGAAATCGAAACTAGATGGCTGAATCGACAATCAAAACAGAACAATTGCAGAATTCAAAAACTACAGCTAATTGCAATGGAATTCGACTAAGCAAGCTTCAATCTCTCATCTCAGCTCACGAATCCTTGCTGTCACTCAAGGATGAGCCTCAAATTGAGAAAGAAACGGTCCAAACAAGGAGATTGCAGTAACTAATTCAGAAATTGCAGAAATGAAATGGCACACAGCGATGTAGTTGGCACGCAACAATTTGGCAAAGAAATAAGCTGAAATAACATTCAATTTAGCACTAACAAACTTCCTAAACTATTTGACTTGAAGAATTGAAGCTAACTTACAGTTAACAACTTAGAAATCGTAAATTACAGTAGCTAAGAAAGAAATTCAGAAATGAATTGCGGCAGAATCTGAAATTATAGCTACAAATCAAAATTGCAAATAGAAATCTAAACCCCAATCGCTCCCTAAGTTCAAGTGCTCCTTGTTCGTCACGCAAGGGTGAGCCTCGAACCCGCAAGCTCAACAATTCAATGGAGATACTCAATCAGCGATCCATTCAAACTCAGCTTGCTCAAATCTGAATTTTCCATTCGAATTCCTTCAATTCAGCTGTGTCCGATTGCGCTGCAGCTTGTGGATGATCCAAACACTCCAGGGAACCCCTCTGAACTGCTCGGGTGGATGAAGATGGAACACAACCGATCAAAAAGAAACAAATGGCACAGCTGAGGAAACCCTCACTCAGCTCTGTTTTTTGGGCAAGCTGAGGCTAGAACTTCACGGATGAGCTCGCCAATGACCTAGCACTCGATCTAAGAGGATAATTGAGGGGTCGCGCCCCTTTGGATGAAGAAACTATTGAAGGAAAACTAAGAACAGCTGAAGAACTACGTTGCGGCGAAGAAGACGCGACAGGGAAGAGCTGCTGTGCGTTTTTGATTAAATAGTAATCAACGGACGGCCCAGATTGATCGGAGGAGATCCAACGGTAGATCTTGCTCTGATTGGAGCCAAACTTTTATGATGATGATCTGGGGTCAGGATCTGCCTTGTGGTAGCTCGGATCCTCCAGATGTACAACGGATGGTCCAGATCAACTCAATCAGTGAATGGACGCTCTAGAGCCCTCCTTGCTTGATCCAACGGTTGATTTAGCTCCGATTGGGATGAAACCTTCAGATCTTGATCATAGAGCTTGATCAACCCTAACCCTAGCTCGGATTGCTTCAGATCGTCCCGGATGGCTCAGATCTAGCCGCTCTTGAATCGGACGGCCCGGATTAATCGTAGGGCTTGATAATTCGATCCGGTTCACATCCGACTCAGGTTTGACCTAGTATGCCCTAGGTCTAGGATCCTTTCATGCCTACAAAAATATATCAGAAAATTAGTGACCAAATAATCCAAAAAATGTGTAATTTTGCAATTAAGTCCAAAATAAGAGGAAATCCTAAAACCTAGGGTAAAATCACAATTAAACAATAAAAACATGGGTCAAACATGGATTTTAGCAATTAAAATAATCAATAAAATGGTACTTATCAGAGGGTCATAAGGTAGAAGACTGCGAGGTAAACGACGAGGTATAACTCTCCCGAGCTCCAGTTTTATTTTGCTATGTCTTATTTGTGCCATGATACTTTGCCTTGTCATTTTATGCATGATAGTTATCTATTTTGATTATTGATCATAGATAAAAATTAATTAACTGGACCCCAAAGATAAACACAAAAACCCGTTATCCAAATCGTCGTCTTTTCCATGGTTAATTGATCCAGAACGTTACAAGGCCTTAACCTTGGTTTTGGCTATGATGTAACTTGGATTAATTAACACGATGACGAGTCGGTCGTTAGAGGGACGGGACACTATTCGAATTAAATTTTTAATCCATAGACATAGAGAGGTCTCTCAGATACGACCATGTGATTGTCTTGGAAACCGCCAAGCCATACCAACAATTGGTATCAGAGCTGTGCTTCTGGTTTTGTGTGTTTAGGATTCGGTTATTTTTCTGCACATATCATGTATATTGTTTTTCCTGGATAATTTTTGGATGTGCGTAGGCTAACTTTGTGTTGCAGGCACTAGATTCTAACTATTATGGCAATTGTGATCTTTGTATGTGATTGGTTGTGTTTTGATGTAAATTAATTGAATCCTCGGGGTTGACGAGGCTAGATAAGTTATTTAATTTTTGTAATTAAATATGACACTTGTTTAGCCATGCTTTTTATTTACTTTCGATCTAGATGGCATGTACACTCCTTCTTTGAGTATGGGATCAATGGATGTAAATAAGTAAGCTAGTCATCTCGGCTCGGGGAATCCTTCATGATGACTTCCGCATGGATAGGATGGAGTTGACGAGGTGACGACACGACTGGAAGCGCATTGGAGACCAAGGCCATAATAGATGGAAAAATCTAGGATTTTTTTATAGCTCTATTATTTTTTGGTTTATGTGCTTGTTGTGTGTGTATATGTGAAAAACCTCAAACGCAAATAACTAAGTGGGAGAGGGACCCTAAGTGTCCCACGACCTCCATTACAATCTAACAAGTGATGCGAACAAGCCCGCGCGTTGGCTCTGAGTGGCTTCCTCCATAACGGATAGACTTGTTTTCCGGGTCGCTAGGTTAGAAAAGAGTATAGAAAATTATTGAAGAGCGTGTGTACTTCCCCAATGGAAGACACATAATTAGAAATAATTTTCTTAGTGTCGTGTAATGGTAAACACTTAGAAACAAATATTAGTATCCTCCCCAACGGAGTCATTGTTATTATTTGTAGGGCCGAAGAGGACCAACTATTAATTTTACTTGTTAAAAAGTTAGGATGACAAGATAGTAAAATTAATGGGTAAAACCTCCTCTCACAATTGTAGAATTCGTATACGTCCACACTAACGTGGCATGCGTAATTCTCGGTGTTCTGAGGTGTTGGTAGATATTGTAATAAATTATTTTGAGGTGTCAATTTACTTTCAAAATCTAAAGTGTGTGATTGTTATGATTCTCAGGTGCTTTTAAAATGGATCTAGACCCACTTGAACTAATTGATAGGGAAAACAAATTTAATGCCCCTAATAATAAAGATTAGGAATTAAATATGGACTTTGTCTCTAATATCGAGGAACCCAAGAGTAATCTTGCTGTGTTCTGTACTGAAAAGACTAGCGAGATTAACACCGAAGAGGAGTTTGAATATTCTAGGAAATGGTTAGATGCAGACAAGATGACTGAAGGTCATCAAAATCAGGCTTCATCCATTACCAGTGAAAAAACATCCAAACTCGATGAACTCTTCGGTCAAAGTAATCGAGCAGCTAGGCAGAAGGTAATGAAGAACTTGACTACAACCATCTTCGATGAGGGTATGCCCGTAAGGGAACATGTCCTCAAAATGATGACTTGGCTGAAGGAGATAGAAATCCTTGGAGCTCAGATCGATGGGGAAACCCAGGTTGATCTTATCCTCCAATCTCTACTAGTGAGTTTTGAGAAGTTTCGCCTAAGCTAGAATATGGACAAGCGTTCATATTCGTGGGCAGAACTTCTGACAGAACTCGAGGCCGCTGAGGCGGTTTCTCTTCAGAGTACATAGACTTTTGTTGCCCGAGACGCTTCTACTTCTAAACCGAAAGGAAAGAAGAAGAAGAAACATTCTGAGGCAATGAAAGTAGCAGGATTACAGGGACCTTAGGGATGCATGAAGAAGCCGAAAGGCAAGTGCTTTGTGTGCATGCAGTCAGGACATTGGAAGACGGATTGCCCCCGTCGTCAGAGTAGTACCACATGTATATTTTGTTCTTGTGTCATTGTAACATGTTTAGCGGTGATATCTACCGGTACCTGGTGATTAGATACGGATAATACTAATCATGTCTGCATTTTTGTGCAGGGGTTCCAGGAAACACGACGGCTAGCTGAGGAGGATATCACTGACTACATGGATGGGCTAAGGAGATGACTTTTTGCAGTGGGAGTTTTATCTATTTCATTTATGTCTTTAGCATAGGTTGACATAGTTTTGGCTTTATAGAGATTGCCTTTATGTACATAGTATTTTTGGAAAGAACTTTGTTCAGTTTCTGGAATAAGATATTTTCTATTGCTTTTATTTGTTAAAAGTAGAATAGAAGGAATATCTATTGAAGTACATAGATAGGCAATGTAACGACCCACCTTCTATCACTAAGCTTTAAGGCGGATCGCTACTACTAACTGACTAACTGATTACTGATCATTATTTTCCATATGCTAAACCAACTGAGAGAATTTAAAAATTCTTATTTTGCTATGTACTGAACTAACAATTCATAACTCAAGCATGCTGCGGTAAATCATAATCATGTTGGAAGTACTAACCAGCCAAAATAAAACAAAAACTTTAATTTTATTAGCTTGACCAAGATTTGATTGCCCAACCTCAGCGTTGCATGACTGAAGCACTAACCAGCAGCTCTACATCACATTCTGTTTTAAACTGGCACCAGTCGACAGATATCTTGCCAATCGACTGGTGCAGCCGACGAAACTTTCTGGCCATTTTTCTGTTGGTCCCAGTCAACTGGTAATTATCGCAGTCGACTGGCAGCTCTGAAATTGGAAGTTTAAGATTCCAAAAACGTGCCAAGGTCAATCTACTTTGTACCAAAAACACCACAAACTCATATTTGAGCCTACTAACAAGTATACAATGATTCTAGGCCATATTCTACATGTTTTCATGACATTAAGGCATACTTCGACTACTTCTAAGCAAAAATTTAGAAACATAAACTTTGTATCAACTTACTACTAAAACTAAACATTGTTTCTGCCTAGATGCATCAATAGTAGCGCTATAATATCAGAGTATGTATTTTGCTTGAATGGTAGCGCTATGAGCTGGAAGAGTTTAATGCAGGACACAGTCATAGATTCTATAACAGAGGGCGAGTATATTGCTGCGTCTGATGTAGCAAATGAGGTTGTTTGGATCCGGAAGTTCATTGCAGTGCTTGGTGTGGTTCCTTGTATAATAGACCCAATAGACCTCTTGTGTGACAACAATGGGGCTATTGCACATGCTAAGGAAACTTGCTCTCATCAGCGGACCAAACACATAGTACGGCACTTTCATCTCATTCGAGAGATCAACGATAGAGGAGATGTGAGGATATGCGGAATAGCCACTGATTCTAACATTGTGGATCTTCTGACCAAGGCTTTTGCACAAAGGAAGCATGATGGTCACACTAGGTCACTGGGTATTAGATATTACAATGATTGACACTAGTGCTAGTTGGAGATTGTTAGTAGGAGCCCAGAGCCAATTATGTGATGATTGACTAGGGACTTGTGTATCATATTATATTATTAATAAATACAAAGTTTAGGTATTATACTTACTTTATATTTGAGCCAAATAACTAAGTATAATAATGTCCTTGGGTAGTAGGTTCTTGTCTAAATCATATCGATTGGTTGAATCGATAGTGAGATGATGTAGAGAACACTATACTAAACCATTCCTATTCAATCATTAAACTTCAGGGACAATGTTAATGCATGAAGACTAGCATGAAGGTCAACTGGTGACTTGAACTCATAGTTATGGATATGTGATATCAAGTTGACACATGTGTATACATTAGAGAATGTATACTGAATTGACCAACCATGAGAAAGTTTCATAGATTATCATATGATTGTCATAAACTTTCTAATGTGACTATTAGTATAAATAATCTTTAGACCTAAAGTCATTACGATTCCCAATAAAAGGAGTTATGTACTTTGGTATTGTCAAACATCACCCGTAATAGGATGGACTATAAAGGTGATCACTGGGTATGTAATGAATTATGCGAAGGGATGTGAGTGATGTAGATGCATGGGATCTATTCTTCCCATATGACAGGAGTGATATCTGTGGGCCCCTTGATTGAGTAGGACTACTAAAATGCATGACCATACTCAAATGAGTCAATATGAAATTTTGAGCTCATTTGATTAAGTGAGTCTACTCGGGGATCGAGAAACACAATGATTGATCGAGGATGACACAGTCTTTACCTCATTGGTCAATCTAGATATCGAGGATAGAAGGACAAGCTCATACATTGTCATAGTCACGGAGGTTAATTTGGATCTCGACTTTCTCGTCACTTGGGTAGCAATGATGCATTGTTAGATACCGCTCATTGCTTATATGTCTAAAGTACTTTAGACACATTACCAATATTACGATAACCTATTGGGTCACAGACTAAGGACACAATGCTTCGGAGATTAATTGATTTGATCCGAATTGGATTAATTGAGTTAGACTCAAGTCAATCCAATTGGATTATGGGATTAAGTTCTAATTTGAGTTAAACTCATTTAGGTCAACCACATTTGAATGAGATATTAATTCATTAAAAAATTTAATGAATTAATAATAGAGGAAGATGAAAAGTTTTTCTTCATTGGATGAAGAGAAGTTAAAGAGCCACATGAGAAACATGTGCTCTAATTGGGTTTTTATTGGCTTTAATGGAGAGAAACTAAAGGGGAAAAAACTCTTCATATTCATGGGATGAGTATAAAAGTGTGTTTCTTATCATTTGGATGAGGTTCTTGTCATTTTCTTCTCCTCCTTCCCTTTATCCTAAACGCCTTCTCCTCCTCTCCTTTTTACTTTTTGAATCTCCTCTTGTGGCTAGCACCACAAAGGCGATTCTTCTCCGAAGCTTGAGAGATCATGTTTGTGTGGATAACGCATAGAGGTACGGACACTTGAACGTACAAGAGATCCGACGTATCTTGGACCAGCGGGATAAGTGAAGGGCACACGTCAAAGGTATACCTATAAGGTAGGAAGTTGTAGATCTAACTTTGTATGAGTTTTCTTTTACATGGATCGCTCGTAGGATCTATTATTTCCACTGTGATTTTAAATTGTTTATGCCTATAGATCCTGACAGCGCGTATCATTCTCGCTCCACCACCATACTCTTCTGCAAACCTCCACGTCCCTCAGATGCACTGAGCCTATTGGCTCCCTTCCCGTGCTATCCTTCTCGACCGCTGCATCTTTCACTCAACTTCTTGTGCTCCTAGGCTCCTGCACACTTAGTCACAGGGATCAAACACAACAAGTCATAACTTGACTCTGTAAACCATATCAAAACATACCTGGGGTATTTATAATATCCCACATTTGATTGCATCAACCCGAGTTATACTAGGGTAAAAGAACAGATAAAATTGCAAGAATAAATATGTGACAATGTGAAAAAAATAATTAAATTTAAGCTTTCCCCTTAACTTAATCCTATTTCTCTCTCTTTGATCACAACAAAATTTAAACATGTTAAGGCTAAAATTAACACTAATAATAAAGACTTAAAAAAATCCATAGAAAATCATTTCAACATCCAAAATTTTTGAAAACTTTTGACTACATGTCAAATCTGATAGTTAGTTTCCAGAAAATTCAATTTTTAAAATTTTGGTCAAAAATTATTTTTAAATTTTAAAGTCTAATTATCAAAAAATAATTTACAATAATTTAGTTTTATTAAAAAATTACTCATATTATTTATCTAAGTTAGAATATTAGCAGTCTTATCTCTATAAAAATTATCAATGTGAAATCAATATTCTAACATCATGAATCTAATTTTAAATTTAGAGTTGATAATTTAAAAAAATAAAATTTGATTACAATTTCAAATAAATTTGAAAATTTTTCTTAATGGCTGAAAGATAATCCATAGATCCTGAAAAATCAGATTCGATGAAATTAATTTTTTAAAATATTTGTAGAATTAAAACATATAATTTTGAATGAAAAATCATAATAAATCAATTTAACTGTTCAAAATTTTGAAAAAAAATAGGGATAGCTCACTACAAACTCTATCAAAAAAAATAAACCCAAATTTTCTATAATAGTTATATCTTCAAAAAAAAATCAAAAAGATTACAATTAAGCATTAATTATCAAGAAAACATTCATTAATTGAAAAGAATAATTAAAATCTAACAATTTAATATAGATTTTGAAACCCAAAATAAATTCTTTCCAACATGATTAATCAAAAATTTTATAATTTAACCCTTGTGAAAATGTAAATATCAATTTAGTTCTCCAGTATATCTAAATTTGGAACTAGGAACTTTTGAGCATGCATAATTTTTCAATATTTCAATTTATTCCTTTGACTTTTCATTTTTATGTTTTAATTTGTCATACATTTCAAGTGAGCATAAAGAAGTTAGTTATTTTTTTAGTTCTAAATTTTTATTTTCTAATTTGCATATCGAATTCATTATTGCCTTGATACCTGAATTAAGTTCACAGGAAGTAGAAAACATAACTCACTTACCATGCCCTTTTTAAAGTCTAAAGCTCCTCCTTCGTCGCTGCTATCATCAGATGTGGCTCCCCCTTCATCAATGCTTTCTTCTTTTTCGGGGGTGTCCATTAGTGCAAGTCCGGCGTGTTCCATGAGATCGGACTCATCTGATGATGATTCATCCCATTTGCCTTTCAGGTTCTTGTGTTTGGTCTTGTTGGATTTGTTCATTTTTAGCCTCAGGTAGTTCTCCTTGATGTGCTCTTCTTCCTCACAATTGTATCAATGGATCTTCCTTTGCTTTGGGGAACGTTTTTATCCTGCACCTTATTAAGCCATTTAGATTTGAAATACTTAGATAATTTTCTTACCATGTACGTTATGTCTTCTTCATCTTCTGAAGATTCCTCCTCGTGTTAGACTTTCCTTGTGCTTAGGGCTATGCTGTCCATCTTATTCTTTCCTGCACATCAAGATTCATGATATTCTAGAAAATAATTATTCTAAGATACTTATCTCAAGATCCTTAGATATGAAGTACGTGTCTATTACGGAAGTCCAGTCTGGATTTCTTAGGAAAATAATTATTTGACTTTTTTTTAGAAAAAAGTATATTTAATGGATAGAGGAGGATCTTTTTATATCCTTTCATGTACACATCCTTCCGTTTCCGTGGATATATTCAATTGTCCTTTAATCTATTCCATTCATTCTCATATTACAAGAATAGGAGAATTATCTATTCATTTATCAATATAAATGAGTTAATTAATTATAATTATGTTTAGTTAATCATAATAAAGTTAAGAAATTAAATTATTTAATAAAAAATAAATCATAATAATGTAAGTCATTTAATAAAATAATATAGATAAATAAAAAATTATTTCTAATATTACTATTCAAGCTTCTTCTTAATCCAACTTGATAAAAGTGTTGAAAAAGAATGAATCAACTCTACTAATGCGAGCTCTTATGTATATTGTGGAGTAATAAGCTTTAGCAAGCTATTTTTCGTTATAACAATTAAGTATATCTAATATTTGTATGAGATGCCACCTTTTGTCAATAATTATTTTATTATATGAAGTAAATTAATTGTCATTAATTATATGATTGCTATAAAAAAAAAGATAGTATGTTATGACAATGAAAAGTTTCAAAATGTTTTGGGTGCATTAATGAAGTTGAGAAATTAATTAAATATTTGTTAAAATGAATGAAAATTAAACAAAACATTTAGCATTTAATTTAATATTTGTTAAGGAGACTTTTATTTTATCCCGATTTTCATTAGTTTTTCACAATGTGTAATGACTTTTTAAGTTTCAATTTTACTTCAAAATTTTAGGGGCATGTTGATAAAACAACAAGTTTAGGGGGACGTTGAAGAAACGAAAGTTAAAAGTGCAAAAATAAAAATTTCCCTTTTGTTAAATATATTTTTAAATAATTTAAATGATGAAAATATCACAATATTTTAGGAAAAAGGGTGGAAATTTGACACCACAAGTGCGATGGATTAAGAGAGGCTCGAAGAGATGAAGGGGTAAGCATCGACCGCGCCATGGCGGCAGTCTCCTCGCCTCTCATCCACTCTTGCCTCCGATCACATTCTCCTCGTCTCGCCAGTTTGTTCCTTCCCTCGACTCTACTACGGATGCCTCCTCACCACTTCAAATCTTTGCCGACCGGTAGTTGCCGCAGACTCGGCGCTGCATCCTCTTTTACCTCCTCCGCAGTGGAATCGGATCCTCGTCCTGCGGTCGAGGTGAGCGAGGGGACTTCCGAAGTCAAAAATGAGGATGATTTGGTGGAGAAAAGGATCATCCTTCCAACTAACGAGTCATCCGATAAAATACTCCGGCTTCGCCACACGGTACTTTTTTCCCCTCGTCTATTTCTCATGTTTAATTCTACTTCTCGAAAGAGAACAAAATCCTTTTCTGCCAGTTTGTGCGGGTTTTTTTTTTTTACTTTCTCTCGGGAGCCATCTCAAAGTTAGATTCTTACGTTGCAAGGGCATTTTTTTTTATCTTTATAAAATAGGGCGATTATGATTCTTTAATCTGTTCTGACATACGCAAGAAAATATAGAGAACAAATTTTCCGGCCAGAGTGGTAATCTAATTTTGAGCGATTATATATAGGAAAAGTTTATGTTATATGGATATATAGAAAAATTTTACGGCAATTTATCAAAGGGCGTACTTAAAAATTGATATTTACCAAAAGACGTACCATGATTTCATTGTTACCAAATAACGCACTTATTTTAGTAAACTTCCTCTTATACCCCTCCTGCTAAAGTACTGCAAGTCATTCTCTTTCTCTTTCTCTTTCTCTTTCTCTTTCTTAATAACGAATTCCGAGACATTTGAAAAGATTTTTTCAGATTTTTTATTTTAAAATAATATATTATGGAATCGGATAAAAAACGTAAGATAAAAACCGAAAAAATATTTCAATTAAAAAAATATCTCATCAAACGTGATTTCAAATATATACAGAGATCATTTTATATAAATTAGATGAGCGGAGATCATTTTTATATTTGATTAATATTAATTAATATATTAAATAATATTTAATTAATATATTAATATATAAACACATTCAAATTAGAAAGGCCTGAAATCTTTTGATTTCAGACCCAGCGTGGGCCTGAAATCAAAAGATTTCAGACCCAACGTGGGCCTGAAATAAAATATTTTAGGCCCAGCGTGGGCCTGAAATAACTCAGGGCCTGAAATCAAATGATTTCAGGCCCTGCGTCGAATTAAAATTATGTGTTATGATAGATTTTTTTACGTAGGTCTAAAATATAAAGAAACATCTCTTTATATATTTGAAATCACAATAAAAATCATTAAGAAAGACTACCTTACGAGAGAAATTCTAATTAATATAAAATTAACATTATATTAAAAATGAATTTTATATATATATATATATATATATATATATATATATATATATATATATATATATATATATATATATATATATATATATATATATATATATATATATATATATCGATTCAAGTCAAATATTATTTATTATATTAATTTAAATATTATATATTATATTAATTTAAATATTATATATTATATTAATATATTTATTTTAATATATTTTCATAGGAGAGCCTTAAGTCATCTGAAGTCAGATGACTTCAGGCCCTGCGTAAATAATTAATTTAATAAAAATAATTAATTATAAAAAAAATCTTTTTTTGATTATTTTTGATGTCCAAATTTCTAATGATTATAAATTATGTTGTAATAGGAGTTTTCTAGGTCTATCAGTGGGTTTCGCTCAAAACCCACTGATATTTTTTCAGAAATCCAGATATGGGAGATCCATCAGTGGATTTTACTCAAAACCCACTGATGGAACTAAACTACACCTATTACTTTGGGGAAAATAATAATTTGAGGTTTGGACACTTAAAATACATTCTCCTAACTCTATCCTAACTATTGATAATGTTTTTCAGAAATCCAGATATGGGAGGTCTATCAGTGGGTTTTACTTAAAACCCACTGATGGAACTAAATTACACCTATTGCTTTGGGAAAAATAATAATTTGAGGTTTGGACACTTAAAATACATTCTCCTAACTCTACCCTAACTATTGATAATGTTTTTCAGAAATCTAGATATGGGAGGTCTATCAGTGGGTTTTGCCCAAAACCTACTGATGGAAGAACTAAACTACACCTATTACTTTGAGAAAATTAATAATTTAATAATTTTTAAAAATATAAATAAATAATTTTTTTTATATTTGATTAATATAAATTAATATATTTAATAATATTATTAAATATATTAATATATAAAAAATAGAAAAAAGCTGATTTTTTGATTTCAGACAACGTGGGTATGAAATCAAAAGATTTCATGCCCATGTTGGGCCTGAAATCTTTCGATTTCAGGCCCAGCGTGGGCCTGAAATAACTCAGGGCTTGAAATTAAATAATTTCAGGCCCTGCGTCAAATTGAAATTATGTGTTATGATAGGGTTTTTTACGTAGGTCTAAAATGTAAAGAAACATCTCTTTATATTTTTGAAATCACAATAAAAATCATTGAGAAAGACTATTTTACGAGAGGAATTCTAATTAATATAAAATGACCATTATATTAAAAACGAATTATATATATATATATATATATATATATAAAAAGTAATAAGTTATTTATTATATTAATTTAATATTATATATTATATTAATATATTATATTTTAATAGATTTTGATAGGAGGGCCTGAAGTCATTTGACTTCAGGCCCTCCTTAGGCCTGAAGTCAGATGACTTCATGTCCTCCTTGGGCCTGAAGTCATCTGACTTCAGGCCCTACATAAATAATTAATTTAATAAAAATAATTAATTATAAAAAAACTTCTAATAATTATTTTTGGTGTCCAAACTTCTAATGATTAAAAATTATATTACAATCGAAGTTTTCTAGGTCTATCAGTGGGTTTCGCTCAAAATCGACTGATATTTTTTCAGAAATCCAGATATGAGAGGTCCATCAATGGATTTTGCTCAAACCCCACTGATGGACTAAACTACACCTATTGCTTTGGGAAAAATAATAATTTAAGGTTTGGACATCTAAAATACGTTCTCCTAACTCTACCCTAACTATTGATAATGTTTTTTCAGAAATCCAGATATGAAAGGTCCATCAGTAAATTTTACTCAAAATCCACTGATGGACTAAACTATACCTATTACTTCAAGCCTAAGGAGTGCCTGAAGTCAAAATGACTTCAGGCCCTCCTATCAAAATCTATTAAAATATAATATATTAATATAATATATAATATTAAATTAATATAATAAATAACCTATTACTTCTTTATATATATATATATATATATATATATATATATATATATATATATATATATATATATATATAATTCGTTTTTAATATAATGGTTATTTTATATTAATTAGAATTCCTCTCGTAAAGTAGTCTTTCTCAATGATTTTTATTGTAATTTCAAAAATATAAAGAGATGTTTCATTACATTTTAGACCTACGTAAAAAACCCTATCATAACACATGATTTCAATTCGACGCAGGGCCTGAAATCATTTAATTTCAGGCCCTGAGTTATTTCAGGCCCACGCTGGGCCTGAAATAAAATATTTCAGGCCCAGCGTGGGCCTGAAATCAAAAAATCAGCTTTTTTTATTTTTTTATATATTAATATATTTAATAATATTATTAAATATATTAATTTATATTAATCAAATATAAAAAAAATTATTTATTTATATTTTTAAAAATTATTAAATTATTAATTTTCTCAAAGTAATAGGTGTAGTTTAGTTCTTCCATCAGTGGGTTTTGGGCAAAACCCACTGATGGACCTCCCATATCTGGATTTTTAAAAAACATTATCAATAGTTAGGGTAGAGTTAGGAGAATGTATTTTAAGTGTCCAAACCTCAATTTATTATTTTTCCCAAAGCAATAGGTGTAATTTAGTTCCATCAGTGGGTTTTGAGTAAAACCCACTGATGGACCTCCCATATCTGGATTTTTGAAAAACATTATCAATAGTTAGGATAGAGTTAGGAGAATGTATTTTAAGTGTCCAAACCTCAAATTATTATTTTTCCCAAAGTAATAGGTGTAGTTTAGTTCCATCAGTGGGTTTTGAGTAAAACCCACTGATGGATCTCCCATATCTGGATTTCTGAAAAAATATCAGTGGGTTTTGAGCGAAACCCACTGATAGACCTAGAAAACTCCTATTACAACATAATTTATAATCATTAGAAATTTGGACATCAAAAATAATCAAAAGAAGATTTTTTTATAATTAATTATTTTTATTAAATTAATTATTTACACAGGGCTTGAAGTCATCTGAAGTCAGATGACTTCAGGCCCTCCTATGAAAATATATTAAAATAAATATATTAATATAATATATAATATTTAAATTAATATAATAAATAATATTTGACTTCTTTATTCAAAAAATCGATATATATATATATATATATATATATATATATATAAAATTCATTTTTAATATAATGTTAATTTTATATTAATTAGAATTTCTCTCGTAAGGTAGTCTTTCTTAATGATTTTTATTGTGATTTTAAATATATAAAGAGATGTTTCTTTATGTTTTAGACCTACGTAAAAAAACCTATCATAACACATAATTTCAATTCGACGAAGGGCCTGAAATCATTTGATTTCAGGCCCTGAGTTATTTCAAGTCCACGCTGGGCCTGAAATATTTTATTTCAGGCCCACACTGGGCCTGAAATATTTTATTTCAGACCCACGTTGGGCCTGAAATCTTTTGATTTCAGGCCCACGCTGGACCTGAAATCAAAAGATTTCAGGCCTTTCTAATTTGAATGTGTTTATATATTAATATATTAATTAAATATTATTTAATATATTAATTAATATTAATCAAATATAAAAATGATCTCCGCTCATCTAATTTATGTAAAATGATTTCTGTATATATTTGAAATCATGTTTGATGAGATATTTTTTTAATTGAAATATTTTTTCGATTTTTATCTTACGTTTTTATCCGATTTCATAATATATTATTTTAAAATAAAAAATCTGAAAAAATCTTTTCAAATGTCTCGGAATTCGTTATTAAGAATGAGAAAGAGAATGACATGCAGTACTTTGGCAGGAGGGGTATAAGAGGAAGTTCATTAAAATAAGTGCGTTATTTGGTAACAATGAAATCATGGTACGTCTTTTGGTAAATACCAATTTTTGGGTACGCCCTTTGGTAAATTGCCGAAAAGTTTATGTTATATGGAATTGAAGGTTGATCTATAAAAAATTTATATTATATAAAATTGAAGGTTGAACTATATCAGTAGAAAATGGGAATTACAAAAATGATGATGTTAAAGTGGATGTGTGCACATATAAAGATGTTCATCATACAAAATGAAAATGTTAGAGAAAAGGTTAGAATTGCATCGTTTGAAAAAACTCTAAAAGACACATCTAAGATGGTAACAATATAATATGAGTATGTACTTAGATGACCAATAAATACCGCGGTTAGATAATGTAAGCTTATGACAAATATACACATTACATGAGAAGGAGAACGATAAGAAAAAATTTGATTAACAACGATAAAATAAGATAAAATAAAATAAAATTTATTTAAATATAGATAATGATATCGTAGGGGATCAAACACGGTAGCGTAGGAAGATCCATATAATCGACTTCATTTAGTAGGATAAAAGTGGTTGTTGGTATAGAGATAGAAAAAGTTAAATAAGGATAGCATGTTTTAAACTTCGGCAATTTCCCAAAGGACGCACCTAAAGTTATCGAATTCTCAAACGATATATCTAATTTTAATTTTATCCCTTCCACTAACAATAGACTCTTCTCTTTTCTATCTCCTTTGCATACAATATCTTTCCTCTCTTTTCTTGCATGTAAACAACTCTCCTTTTTTTTCTTTCATCTTTTCTATTTTTTTTATTCTTCTATGATTGATTTTTAAACATCAACATCGCCACTGTATTGCTAATTTTTAAAAATCTATACCGAAACGGTGTTGTTTTGTAAAAATCAACATTACTACTTAACATACTAGCATTGTGGTGTTGGTTTTTTAATAACCAATACCATAACTTAAACATCATCATCATCAATACCGTTGTGATGTTGATTTCTTAAAAATAGTAAAGACGAATATATTTGGACTTAGGAAGAGTTGAGATCAATTGAAACTTTCTAAGTTAAAACCTATTCATGAACTTAGGGGATTTGAATTTTTGAAAAGTTGACATATAATGAAAGAAGACAATGGGTGTCCATGTATGGTTCGACATCCCTACGATAAGTTATGTGTATATGCTAATTGCAATGTCATAAACTTTAAAAACTTTTTGATCACTATTATTAATGACTTTAAGTTAATATCTCTGGACGCATATAGACTTCAGAACATTTCAGGAACCTGTAACACTTGGAATGAGCTTGTAGTACTTGGAATGGGTCAGATCAAAGCTCTTTAGATTCATCAATGTTCTTTAACTAAAAATCATTAATGGACCTACAAGATTTGGAATTTTGACAAATTGACATGTGATAGAAGAGGTAAGTATGGAGAAGGTAGATATGGTGTGCAAATCTTGTTGTGATTTTGGTTAACGAAAATATGGTTGAAACCATCACCATAGAGGGGTGTTTTTTAAATATTTTTTTAATTTATTTTATTTTTTATTATTTTGTAATTATATATTAATAAATATTTTTTTAAAAAAATATTAACCTTTTGTTTTTTTAAATTTTTAATTAAAATTTAAAAGTTTAAAATAAAAATAATAAATTCAGAGGATTATTCTAAATTTAATAATTAAATTTAAAAAATTATGGAAAAAAAAGGTCATGACCAACTTTTGGCAGAAGGGGGTAAAATGGGAATGAGATGCGGTGTCTTTTGGAAAAGATGAAAACAAGATGAAGTTTGGTTTGAATTTTTCAATCTATTTTTTATTTTCATTTTTTTTTTAAAATATGATTTTTTGAAAAATAAAAATAAAAAATGGAATAAACTAAACGCCTGCTAAGTATCTCCGCTGCATTCATAATCTTTAAATGCGCTTTTTAAGAAATTACTATTTAAGTTTCAAGGATAAAACATTCGTGAAACAATTTATATTCCTTATCTAAAATGACCTAGGTATTTAAAAGAATGCTTTCATATTTTAGAGTGTATATTCCTCGCTTTAAGAATGTTTGACATGCAGTGAAATATCAATGATTCACGATAGACGAGTAATACATTTCCATAAAAATAAATTGCATAAACAAAACTATTTTGTTCAGTTGCCATGAGCGATTAGTGGCTTGCAAACTATGTCACTCAGATTTGAGTACAAGTAGTTGATATGGGTGTTGATCTAAGTGCCCAACACAATCTTTTCTTAGCAGTACTTTTTATCAATACGTAACCCAAAGATGCAGCTTTTGTGTTAGAACTATATGTTTGCATTATAATGACGTATTAGGAATTAGAAGGTAGAAATTAAGTTCCTAATTGTCCTACTAAGATTAGTACAACTGTTAATAGTTTTTGCATTTCTCTGCAGTGTGCACATGTTATGGCTATGGCTGTTCAGAGGATCTTCCCTGGTTCTAAAGTGACCATAGGTCCGTGGATAGATAATGGCTTTTATTATGATTTTGATATGGAGCCTTTGGTGGATAGAGACCTAAAGAGGATAAAGAAGGAAATGGTGAGTTTAAATAGTTTTTTGAATTTAGGTTATAGATTTGTAGTTTCACAAGCATATTCATTAGCTTATTGTTTCAGGGCACAGAATTCATTTCTTGCATCATCTGTAGGATCGAATTATTAGTCGGAATCTGCCGTTAATAAAAGAAGAAGTCTCCAGAGAAGAGGCCAAGATACGGATTATGGCTCTTAATGAGCCATATAAGTTGGAAATATTGGAAAGTATAAAGGAAGATCCTATTACGATTTATCATATAGGTAATTTTGTATTTTTTTTGGTTAACTTGGTCGTAAATTCATGAAATTCCCAACAGGTATTATGAAAAACACAGAAACAATATAAGCATCCGCGATAGATTATAAACCACACTTCGACTTTTGCTTATCTTGTAAATGCCGTTTCCTCACTCAACTGTCCATCATGCAGGAGACGAATGGTGGGATCTTTGTGCTGGACCCCATGTGGACTCAACTGGACATATAGACAAAAAGGCTATTGAACTGGAATCTGTTGCTGGAGCCTACTGGCGAGGTGATGAGAATAGACCCATGTTGCAAAGGATATATGGAACTGCATGGGAGACTGAAGAACAGTTAAAAGCTTACCTTCATTTAAAGGAAGAGGCAAAGCGACGTGATCATAGGCGTCTTGGTCAGGATCTCGATCTGTTCTCTATACAGGTATATCACGTCACGTCCTCATAAACATATGCTTATTCGAAAATCGGATAATATCTCCCCTATACAACGGATAATATGAGACTCATAATATATATCTCTCAACTATTATTCAAGCACAACCTCACACGGCTGACAAGAACAATAATAAAACAATAAAATTCACATCCACACAGTTATTAAATTCACAAAAATAAATACTAAGCATGATAAACTTCAACAATATAAATGCGTAAGTCGAAAAAATAAATCAATATAAGTTCATTAAATACACAGCTACAAGTCCACTAAACAGAAATATGAACCAAATCAAAAATAAGCCTACTCGACGCTAAGGGATGTGCAGATGGATCCTCTCCTGACGACACAAGATGTAGCTACCAATTACCTGAAATAAAAATAGAAACAAGGGGTGGTAAGTCTGAGCTTGAACTCTGTAAGCATAAAGATAGATAAATATATGGTATAAACAAGATAAATCAAAGTAAATAAAAATAAGGTATAGTCTCTGAAAAGTAGAGCATAAATCAAATGTAAAACATACCTGCGGGGCTTAATCAAAAACCCCCATGACACATCAATAATCCGCTCGTACTACTGAGCAAAAACAGATTAGATAATAAATGCAAATAATAACTATATATGCATGCCAATTATATGCAACAATCATAGCTCAAACAAATGTAAGATGTATCGTATGCACATGATGCAATGACATGTGTCACCCCTATACACCAATTTACAACCATCATACATCTCTGCGTGGGCGACTGGCAAGGCTTGTGACAATTGTACGCACTCTCACATCCATCTCCTATGAGTGGTCGAGTGGACAGGATGTTGGGAGAAGAACCTCATTCCCGAACATCAAGAAAAGGGGAGCACAACCATTCTATATCAAAGATCCCAAGAAAAGCACGACCACTCTAATACCCAAGAACAATGAGGAATAACCTCTAACTCCGAGAAGGGGAGCACAATCACTCTAGTACCCAACGGGGGAGCACAATCGCTCTATCTATCCCTCATAAATAACAAAGGGGATGTCATTGTCGGCTACTACTCCAACAACTGCCACTACTTATGAGTGGTTGTGAGTAGCATGACAGGACGATCGCTCGCACTCTGACAACTACCTTTATCTCGAGTGATTGAGTGGGTAAACCACTATATGATTGATGGCAGGCTTAACCACAAGGAAGCCGATAACCGCCAGTATGCAACAAATGCAACATGACGCATGATACCAATGCGCACAAATAAAATCAGGTCAACCATCATGCAATTTATAAGAAACACATACACCAAATCAAAATCATTACAAACAAACATGCAACTAATTTATTAGATAGGATATATCTAATGTCAACCAAACCTAGAAAGGTCACATGATATTTCTAAAGTACATACGTACTAGCGGCACTTTTTGGAACAAGAAAAAAGAGTCGAGACTGTATAACTAAAAATTTAGATTTTTAACTCAAAGATCAAGCAAAGACATATCAAGCAAGAAAACAAGTAGAGTTAAGATAAATAAACCTACTTAGATAACAGGATAACCATGCATTTTTAGATAAACGGAGCTAAAGAATCAAGCAAGAAGTATACACCTTAAATATTGATCATTCTAACCGTCTTGAAATCTGAGAGGTCCCATCGAGCTCGCATCCTACAAGCACAGGATATAAGGCAAAACTAAGGATCTACAAACCATGTATCATCCTATTAATTAATTAATTGACTTCTTAATTAATCCCCACTCTTATCCCTTAATTAATTTAATCAACTTCAAGCTTAATTAATCGTATCAACCCATTCATCCCATGACCTGGATTAATTAATGATTTGAATCAATCATTAATAATCCATCGATTAATTCACTTAATCACTTGATTGGCTTAATCACCTTGATTAAATTATCCACTATCCTTTGATTAGTTAATCGCAGATCTAATAAGATTAATACTAGTTGATCTAGATTAATTACAAAATCTTGTTAAGTTCATTAAGCAATATTCCTTGCCGATCCTTTTGTTAATCAGTTATGCACCAAACTATTAATCATTCTGATTAATTAATTAATCCATTAACAATAAACCACCATTATAAAATTATTTATCCACCTAATTAAGGTATTTACAATAACCCAAAATCCAATCATCCCTATAATCATATCAATCTTAATTTCCAATTAAATCATCAACTAGATCAACCATAGATCAATCCTTCAAGAATACGAATTCAACAATTGTTTCATCTAACAAATCTATTTCTAATTAATATGATCTAATCAACAATACCCAATTCTGATTAGTCTCAACAACATGATACATCATCTTGTCCACTTATTCTATTCCTTTTCGTCAACCCAAAACTCACAATTACACATAGATTTCAATTTCTAATCAGAACTAAAATACGTAAACCCGTTTGGGTCAATGAAATACGTTACCCCTTTGGTTTACTCCTCTTCTCCGGTGAAAATTCACAGCTCCAACAGCAGCAGCTCACGGATGAGGCTGAGGGGCTACAATTGGTAGCTTGGTCTACGACAGTGAAGAGGGATCGGATCCGGGGAAGGTGGCGGCTACGGGCAACCTTCTTCTTCTGGCAGCAGTATTTGTGGCGGCCGATTGAGAGCTAGGGCACGACGGGGCAATGATGTATCAATCGGCCTGGCTACATCTTGCCTGTGACGAGGAGAGGCGATGATGTATCTGGATCTGTAGTAGGGCAAGACGCAGATGAGAAGAATTGGCTGGCAACATCTGCCGGCGATATGGAAAGAGGTGGCGTCTGCGGATCGAGAGGGAGATCGAAGAGACCACAACCAAACAACAATCCTCACTCCATCGGAGCAGAGAGGCAACGGTGGCCAGTGAACGCGCTGTGGAGGAGAGCATACCACTCCCATGGTCGGAAGGATCGGCGACGGTGGGTTCTTCACAAGGTCGGCTATCGATCACGCGAAGAGGAAGGGCGAAGTCGACGATCGCCGGGATGGAGGGGGGTGGGTGGTTGGGGGTGGCCATCGACGAAGAGTGGGTCGGCTCGGCGAGGCTGCGATTTGGAAGTGGGACCTTTTGCAAATAAACCCTTCAAATTTGGATAATTCAAACTCAGCCCCTAATTTTGAATTTTATGAATTTAAGCCCTCTAATTTTTCGATATTTAACACATCTCCATTAACTCTAATGATAACTAGGTGATACATGTCCATGCAGTAACTTTCTCCCCACGCATTAGGTATAACATCCGGATTAATAGTTTTCGTGATTTATCTGTTTCGTGTTAGCCCTAAAATAGGTTAGCGGAGACGCTGGGACAAGCGAATCGTCTTTTACCATCTTTTACATAATACGTCATCGTAGGAACATGCTAGATAAGTGGAAAATAGTAAAATGCTAGATAAGTGGAAAATAAAGGAACTATCGAAAGTAATTTCAAAATACTATTTCAGTGGCTGCTTATTTCGGTCTGTTTACTGAGCCTATAAAGAATAGTCAAATATTCCTCTTTCCTTGGCAGGAAGATGCAGGTGGAGGGTTGGTGTTTTGGCATCCAAAAGGTGCCATGGTTAGGCACCTTATTGAAGATACATGGAAAAAAATTCACCTGGAGCATGGTTATGAGTTACTTTACACTCCCCATGTTGCCAAGGTTGATCTATGGAAAATCAGTGGCCACTTGGAATTTTACAGAGAAAATATGTATGATCAGATGAACATAGAAGATGAACTCTATCAACTTAGGCCAATGAATTGCCCTTACCACATATTGGTTTACAAAAGGAAACTGCAATCATACAGGGATCTTCCCATCAGAGTTGCTGAGTTGGGAACAGTATACCGATACGAATTGTCTGGTAGCTTGCACGGACTGTTTCGGGTGCGAGGGTTTACTCAGGTACCTCTGGATAAGTTCATTATGACTTCAAGAGCATGCTGTATATTTATTGTACAACCTTAATTGTGTTTGTGGTTTGAATTCAAACTTTGTTTTCATGTAGGATGATGCACACATTTTCTGTTTAGATGACCAAATTAAACATGAGATCAGGGGTGTTCTTGATTTGACAGAGAAGATACTGCTTCAATTTGGTTTTAGAAAGTATGAAGTCAATCTTTCAACTCGGCCAGAGAAATCTGTGGGCAGTGATGATATATGGGGCAAAGCAACTTCTGCCCTAAGAGATGCTCTCGATGACAAAGGTTGGCATTATCAGATTGATGAAGGTGGTGGTGCTTTTTATGGTCCAAAAATTGATCTAAAGATCGAAGATGCTCTTGGAAGGAAATGGCAATGCTCAACAGTGCAGGCAAGCTATTCGGAAAATTTCTTATGCAAATTCGTGAAGTCTCTTTTGAATGAGCGTGTGAGCTAACTGATGCTAGTTCAGGTTGATTTCAATCTGCCGGAGCGGTTTGACATGTCATATGTTGACTCCAATGCTGAAAAGAGACGTCCTATTATGATCCACAGAGCTGTGCTTGGGTCTCTTGAGAGATTTTTTGGTGTCCTTATTGAGCATTATGCTGGCGACTTTCCACTATGGATTGCTCCGATCCAGGCTCGGATTTTACCTGTAACTGATACTGAGGTGTGCTTTATGATTCATACTGAGTATGCTATTAAGAGAGAATCATTTTTCTTTTTCAAATGAAATTTAATTTTTGGTGTCCGACAATCTTCACCCTGGCTTAAGTTTAATCTCGGTTATATTTGACAACCTGAATTGCCTCCAATTAGTTGTTAATTCATAGTTCTTGTAATGTTTTCCACGACCTGTTCATGAATTTGTCATGAGTGCCCAAGTAAGTTTGTATGTAGATGTTAGATAGTTTACATAAACCATTCCTAAAACATGTCTTAATCCCGTCCTCACACAACATTATTTTCAGGTCCAGTACTGCACTGAGATTGTCTCAAGACTCAGTTCTACAGGCATTCGAGCTGAGATATGCCATGGTGAGCGCCTACCGAAACTCATAAGGAATGCAGAAAAACAGAAAGTGCCTCTGATGGTTGTCATTGGGCCAAGAGAAGTCGAGACTCACACAGTAACAATTAGGTCAAGGTTTGGAGGTGAACTAGGAACCATGACGATTGACGAGTTCATCAATAGAATCAAGTCAGCAGCGGAAAAAAGAAGATTATTATAAAAGGTCACGAATCATCCTAACCAAGTTTGTTCAGTTATCAAAATAATTTAGATGTATGCTCAAACATAGCCATGCAAATTGTGTGCATTATTTTCTGTGATTGAGGTACTATTGTTTTGTATGCACTATAGATTTTGTTTGATCGTTTAAAAATTCAGTGGGAAATGCTTTTAGGACAGATTAAATATGTTTGAAAATATCTTTTAGGAGTTAGTACAATGAAAATATATAAGTTAGCAAAATAAAAATGAATTCAGTAAAAAAAAAACAATGATTGAATAAGCAGAATGGAAAATATGGGATGGCTTTTTAAAATGTTTGCACAGTAGAAATATAAAAAGAAATAAAATAGGAAAATAAGATAAGATGAGTTGCCTCTTCAAAATTCATCAATTTTTTTAATATTTAGAGGCGAAGAAATTTTTCTTAAAAATCTATGAAATAAGGAGATATAAAATAAAATAGTAAATATTGATCGGGATGAATATCGAGCAATATAATTGGAAGGAAAATACGTTAAGCTGTAAAACCGAATTGATAAGGCAACAGAAATAATTAACCAAAAATTACATAAATTAAAACGATAATAAAAAGGATCTTCATATTATAGAGACATTTTTTCTTATAAATCTTTTCCATATATTTTTAATATAGGACTTTATTTATAATCTTACAATCTCAACAATCTCTCCCTCAAATAAAAATCACAGGGCCCTCCTCAAGTGGAAAGTCTATCCATTTGATATTCGATTCTTAACCCGCGAGGTCTTCCAGTTCCTTGATTTAACCGACCTACTATGTCTTCCTTGTAAGATCAAAAAGCGCTAGAGGAGAAATGAATAACATGTGTCACTTTTTCACAATGTTGTAAAACACAAGAGCTAACACAACAGAATAATAAAGAAAGATAAAAACACTAACACACTTTATTTTTATTTAGTTCACAGCCTGTGTCACTAGTTCAAGGCCCGTAATCATTGAGTGCTTTCGTTGGACCACTATTAGTTTGAATAATTACAAAGATATAGAATATTAAATATAATAAAAAACAATTATACCACCAACCGAAAGTAGAATATTGAGTGTTAGTTGTCGGGACAGCTTTTGAGTGTCATAGAGAGTTTTTCGGCGTAGCACACGAGTAGAAAATTCGTAGCAATTGTTGTTGTTTTGCTACTTTTATAGGTTCATCTAGGCACCTCTATTCAATGAGATCTAATCTAGATCCAACTTCGTCGTAGCTTATCTGCACCTATGCACATCTATTCTTCCATCCACCCAGGCGTCTCTATTCTTCCAGCCACCTCTATCCCTTTGAGGCGCCTCAATCACTGATTGGATGAGACTTTGTTCGTCGAAGAATTATCTTGTCCCAAGCGCCTCTATTCCTTTGAGATGCCAAGATAGCTTTGGCACAGAATACTTAGATTGGCTTACATCATAGAGTTTGCACAACATATACAATATCATAGTGAAAATGAAATCAGTCCACTTTGGATTGTTTGGTATGACTTTTATGTTTCAAGTGAAACCCTAGGTCAGATCGACGCCTATTGTTCCATTAACGGGTAATGCTTCCTCACGTATTTCTCTTAGGAGAAATTACCTATTGTCAAACATCTGGGTCCTCCAAACCTGTATAGACTTTTAGTCAACATCCAATCTTGACCTCTGGGACTTCCCACTAGATGTCGGTCCTTGACCAACCTAGTCTTCTGCTTGGTGTCTTTGATCCCCTGGACTTTCCATTTGTGTCCTCGACCCCCAAACAACATTCTCAATCTACCAAGTCTTTGCCTAATCTTCTTGACCAAGACTTCTTTGCCTACTCCTCTTGACCAGGACTTCTTTGCCTAGTCCCTTAACCAAGACTTCTTGTCAATCACTTGATTAGGACATCTTTGCCTAAACTCAACTAGGACCTTCCTATACATTTAGTTCAGCTCATTAGATCACAATAACTTTTAACTTTGACCTTTGCTAATAGTAAAATACAGTTTGATTAGCTAGTACTTCCAGTACCAATAATATCCCCTTTATGATTTATGATAATTTAGTTCAAAGTTAAGTAAAATATATCATTTGTTGAAATAAGTCTGACACTTTAAAAAAAGTCAAACACAAGAAAAACTTTTCAAGTTAAAAATCGAGTTGAGTTTTAAAATATGCTCCACTTCAATTTTAACTCTCCCCTTGAAATTAAGGTCTTTAGTAAAAAAACATAACTTATATATATATATATATATATATATATATATATATATATATATATATATATATATATATATATATATATATTCCGGAAGGAATCGACATCGATAGCTAGTTACCAGGGTTCAACCCACGCGGACGCTGACGCTAGAGGAGGAACATCACACCCTGCGAGATTAACACAAGCGTTAGGGGGACACGCCGGAGGTTGTCCGGCGGAGCCCACTCCGACGCTCAAGTCAATGCCATGATGGAGGAGATGGAAAGAAGGCAAGAAGATATGCGAGTAGTAGAGAATGCGTAGCCCCCTTACCAGAGGGGTTGGAGTGTCTTTTATACCTGTGGCGGCTGTCTCAAGCGTCTCCACGATCTTCGCCATGTTCTCCCCGATTATCGGTTATTGGATCATCCTGGTAACGGTCTTCACGGCTCTTCACGACTCTTCAATCTAGGGTCGTTGCGATGATTAAGGCTTTGATGGTCGCGAGTCACGAGTCATGATTACTCCATAATAATGGATGATGATGATCCATCGATCCAAGGAAAACGGACTGCTACTTGAAGTTAAGTGTTCCTTGGGCTCCGCTACCTCGAGGTGATCTCACGGCTGTTTGGCCCGGGGGGTGTTCATCTTCCCGAGATGGTCTTGGGGACCTGCCTCCGAGGTGAGCTCGAGGGGGGGGTGTCTTTCTGGAGCTCTCTTTAGGGCTATGCCTATTCGAATTAGTCTCGGGATTCCCCTTCCTGAGAGGGTCTCGGGCATCCCAGCCAGAGAGCCGTTATGACTCGATAGCTCTTGCCGCACAGCTTCTTCTGTCCACGTGCCAACCATGGGGTACTCAACCCCATCATAAGTCCCTCCCTTCAAGTCTGATCGAAGGAAGTGTGTCTGACTGATTAGACTAATGTTGTGATGAAGAAGCTGCATCCAGGTGGCCCCTATATCTTTTACTACTTCACTGGCAGCCTTCCAGATCCAAGGAAACGACCCATGCATCCCTGGATCATGGATAGTTTCTTAAATGCGTCCCCCGTTTCCATAAATTTCGAGGCAACGCCCCGACGGCTGCCCATGGTCCTTTAAAGGCGTATAGGGTTTCTTAATGGTGACCAGGCTGTCTGGCGAATATGGCCTTACCATGTGCCCCATCCTTTTTTGTGTGGCGATTTCTCGTTGATATGCGCTGTGGGTCATACGAAGCGACGACAGTAAAGGGTGGTGGCTCCTCGGGATGTCTAATTAGCACCGCTGACGTGCTGTCCTCTCATTGTTTATAGATGGATGGCTTCTCCTTATAAAAGCGGGTGTAACAACACCCTTCTGTCTCCTTGCCCTATCTGCTTCCGAACACCTTTGTTCTCCTGCTGCTTGCCTTGCTATTGCGCCCCGTCTCCGAGTGTAAGTCTTCTTCTGTTTTCCGCTTTCTTCAATCCCTATGGGTTCATTAGAGAAGAAAAAGAAGACCCGAAGCGATAGCGAATGTTCCTTGGGAGAGCCGGTCTATCATCCAGAGTGGTATGATACCATCTCTTCTAGGGTTAGGTTAGAATCCCTCTAAGCCGCCTGTCGAAGGTATGGAGTCCCGGAGGGTTGGGAGATGAGAGTTCCGGCCTTAGGCCAATCACCCGTAGAGACTCCTGGGGGGTTTTCACTTTCTTATTAAGGCAGGTGGAATTAGGGCTTCGTTTCCCTATCCCCTTTTTCATGAATGCCGCTCAATACTTTGGGATCCCTCTCCACCAAATGGCCCCAAATGCTTTTTCCCAGATGGGCGGGGTGTTTATCCTCTTCAAACTTTTTGACATTCCTCTGACCCCCCGATTTTTTCATTTTTTATTTGTTCCGATTGGCTCCTGGGGGGTATTTAGCTTTACTGCCCGCGCCGGTCATAGATTCTTGGGGGGCCTTCCTTCCTCCCACAAGGGATGGAAGGAGCGGTTCTTCTATATTCAACTCCCTGAGCGTCCCTTCAGTCCTATCAACTAGATGGAGAGTCTGCCGCCTATCCCAGACTTCGGCGACTTCCAGCAAGACGCGGGTGTAAGACGTGTATACTAAAAGACATGATTTTTATATATGAACATCTTCATTTGAAAAGAGAATCACAACTATACTAGGTGCCTGTTTATATTAGTACATGCATGAAATCCTTTACTATGCATTGTAGATAACATGGTGTATGGTATTACACGGAAGATCATGTTATCAGTCCCTTGCCTAGTATAAGTATAGGCTCACAACCGAGACGGAATTGGACAAACCGTCGGAATGGTTGTAGTGTAATTAGGTGTGGTTGGTCTTGACCATAGAATTACACTAGTGTGCTTTGAGTACATTGAGCAGGACCAAAATCCGAGGTTATCCAATTTGTACTGACTCGATAATTGGATAGGACCTCAGTCTTTATTATGGAATACGATCCTTTAATCCCGATATAATAATGGGCATGTATTATTAATTATTATTTCTTTGATTTACCAATGGGCGAGATCTATTCTGTTAGATCGATAGACCCGGTAAATTGGGAGATAATATGATGTGTTGTTGATTATTGACGGAATCCGTATTCTGGTGAGTTAGGTTGATGATGCCCCCTTGATGAGCTCGAAAGGTTCATCATACTAAACCCTGCTGGTGGATTTGATCCGACATGTTGATAAAGTCGAGTGGTACTAGTCAAGGAACCAGAGGTTAATTAATTTGAATTGTCAGTAATTTAAATTAATTAACGGGCATTCAAGATCTTAAATACGGGAGGATGGACGACTCGTAATAAGTGGAGCCCATATGTAAATATGGGGGTTAGTGAGGTAATTCAATGATAGTCCTTTAGTGGAATGAATCTTCATTAATGGATAGAGTTTGGATCCATTAGCAGGTCAAGATCCAACTCCTCCTCATGGTCCTTATCGTAGCCCTATATATCTCATAGTGGCATGGAACCAAGATGATGATTAATCCAATAAATCATAAGAAAACTCTAACCTCTTTTCTCTCCTCTCCTCCTCTCCTGTCTCTCTCCTGCTTTCAGTTCATCGGCGCCGAACAAGACAGCAAGATACTGTTTTGTTTTTCCTACACGACGCAGTGAAGCATCGATCGAGAAAAGCAGTATGCTGCTTTTGATTTCTCTTCCACGCGTGAAGCGCAGGGAGCAAACAACTTTGCTGTTTTCTTCCGTTGCATGCAACAGCGGCGATTAGCATGGGAGCAAACAACTTTGCTGGTTTCTTCCGTTGCATGCAACAGCGGCGATTAGCATGGGAGCAAACAGCTTTCCTGTTTTCTTTCGTGGTGCAACTTGTTGTGGTCTTCGGTGATTAAGTTGCATAATCGTTCTTCTCCTTGGTGATTGAATCCTGGTGCAAATAAAAGTTGCCATGCAACTTTTAGCTCTTGAGCGCAGCTTTTGATCCTAGAGTAATAAAAGTTGCTCATTCAGGATCAAGAAAAGTTGCAAGGCTCAAGGGCGGTGGACTTTGCTCAAGGAAGCCATGTTGCTCGCGCAACTTGATTTAAAGCAGCAAAGTTGTTTTTGCTTAGGGTTTGCATTCACATTAAAGAAGAAGACACGCTGTTGATCAGGAATTGCTGTGGATATGAGGACGAGTTGCTGTGGTCAGCAACTCAAAGTTCGGGTGCCGACGGGGGAGGAAAGGAGTAGTTGGGTTTTGTGTTTGGATTAATTATTTTCCTTGCAGTGGCCGGCGACATCTCTTTTTGTTAGGGGTTGGTGGCGCAAGGAGAAGGGATCAACTTGGTGACCACGGGTCTTGGTAGATCGTCGCCCACACGACGTCCAAGAGGGGAGGGTCATACGGTAGAAGATAGTAAGGTAACGGAAGGTATATTCTTCCTTGGCTCCTTTCATTCTTATTTGTGCCTTATTCATTTGCCTCGTCATTTTATGTGAGTTAGTTTATTATTTTGATTTTATATCATAGCCAATAATTTACTAACTGGACCCCGACCATAAACACAAAAGTCGGTGATCCACTCGTCGCCTTTTCCGCAGTCGAACGGTCAAGCAAATTACAAGGCCGATTTTGGTAATTGGCCGAGTTGTAATTTGGATCGTTCGATACGACACGAGATGGTCGTAGGTAGACGGGTCTTCATTCGGATTAATTATTAATCCGTAGACATGGAGAGGTCTCCTGGATCGACCGAGTATTCGCTTAGGAAACCCGCCAAGCCATACCCAACAGCGAGATACCAGAGGGCCAGGGGTATCCTAGCAAGGATGGGGTTTCACGACCTCCAGCTGGTGCAATGCGAGGAGCTCCTTTATCAGGCTGAGCTCAGCATGAAAGTCACGAGCCTCAGCCCCAGTCTTCGTAAGTTACCCTTTGTTTTGCAAATTTCCTTATTAATTCTAACTGATGCCCCTTTGTCTCTATTTTGCAAACGACGTTATGATTTACCGAGCTATGAACCGGCTCCTGAAGTGGGAACAGGTCCATAAAGCAGGTGTTGGTTCCTACTTTCGCTTCTTCCACTCCAGTGGGTATTTCGGCCGAGGGCTGCAGGGAAGCGAATGCGCCATCGGAAGAACGGGAATCCCCGGAGGCCCCCCAGGATACCGGAGTAGCCGAACTGCCTACTGGCCCCGAAGGGGGTTTTTCTTCATCTCCCCTCAAGGCGGCAAACGTAGAGGTTGCGCCCCTCCCCATGCCTAGCAACCAGAGACCCAGGTTACCGAGAAGAGACGGCGAAAGCGATTGGTCCTGAAGTCTAACCCCCTGAAGAGGTTAAAGAAGGGCCCAAACTCAGAGCTTCTGCCCTCCATTCATGAAGAGGACATGGTGCCCTTGTCCCAGAGAGTTCAGGAAGAGCCTCCTCCTCCCACTATGGCAGCCACTGTTCATATTGCCCGTGACTTGGCCACTCCGATCGACCCTCCTACTGCTTAACGCGGCAAGGAGGTTTCACTCAACGCGCCCAGCTCTCGCCAGAAGGTCCCTGCGGCTAAGAAAATGGCTGCAAAGGGCTCCCAATCCATCCGAATAAAGGGGACCCCCCTCAGATGGTCTGCAGATAGTGTCTAGTTCGGAGGAGGACGTCTCCAACCCGCGAGACATCCCCGCCCAGTCAGGGTGCCCTGCTGAGGAAATTCTCTCTTCTCCTGTCCAACTGGGGCGGTTAGCTGGCTCGGTCCGATACTTGGAAATGTTATGTTGGTGCAAGAAGCACCATATCGAACCTTGTTTTGATATTGGCAAAGGGTTCAAAGTTAAGTATCATTTGTGATCTAATAAAGTTACTCAAGTGTGCAGGAAAGTCCTAGGTAATCTAGGCAATAAGTCCTAGCCATGGGCTGGGCAACTAAGTCCGGACATAAGGTTGGGAAATATGCCCTGGTCGTGGACTGGGCACTAAGACCTGGCCCAGGGCTGGGCACCGAAGACATGGTTCTAGGAATCGGGCACTAAGACCTGGCCGAGGGCTGGGCACCGAAGACCTGGTACGAGGAATTGGGCACTAAGACCTGGCCGGGGGCTGGGCACCGAAGTCCTGGTGAGTAAAGCTGGGCAAAAGTCCAACCGGAAGAGCCGATTGGCAAAAGGTAAATTCTCCTGAGAGGAGTAGGTGAGGACGCGTTCCCCGTTGAGGGAACATAGGCGTCGGCTCTACCTAGGGCTCCATTTTGGAGACCCAAAGTCAGAACCAAGACAGCTAAGGTTGTATAATCATAACATATTTTTGTTTTATTATATTTGCAACTAACCCTAGATGCAGGACCAAAGGAACGAGTCTCTGCAGCTCAGAACGCCTCAAGGGAGAGAGGCAGCAGCTGAGTAGGGCGCCCCGGAGGTCCTGGGCGCCCCGAAGGTCAAGGCAAAGCAGTAAACAAAAAAGCGCTTCAAAGGCTTACTGGCCAGGGCGCCCCCTTTGTCCCGGGCACCCCCAGCATCCCAGGCGCCCCCAGTGCCCAGGGCGCCCTGGGTTCAAGCCAACGAAGTGAACCGGCCGAGAAGCCAGCAAACCAAGTCAAACGGGGCGCCCCCAGCGTCCCGGGCACCCCCACAGTCAAACCTCAGCCCTACTCGAGTGGGATAAGGGCTGACCGAGATTGTTGCGGATCGAAGGCCACGTAGAGGGCGCCCCCAACGTCCAGGGCGCCCCAGGACTACTATAAATAGCCCTCGACCCCCAAGGCTTCTCAACACAGTTTTCCAATGCCAATACGCTCTTCAACTCAGGCGCTCTGCTCCAGAAATCCTCCATCTCGAGATTCTAGCGCCGACGACGACCCTATACACCGAAGAACGATCTACACCGGGCGTCGGTAATGAAGAGTCAATTCTTAAGTGTATTCTTACTGCACTTACTACTGTACAACTGTTTGTAAGATTTTGCGCGGTTATAGTATTTCCCGCAGTAAACTGTCAAGGACCGTGGGCCTTGGAGTAGGAGCCGACCGCGACTCCGAACCAAGTAAATCCCTATGTTTGCATTTGGTTTTTGTGTAAATTTTCCGCTGTGCATTCTCTATCTAAATCCGAAAATGGTTTATGATATTCACCCCCTCTCTATCGTATTCTCTCGATCCAACATGTTACACCAGTCCTTATTAATGGTAATTATGCTTAAGCTCTTCCTCTTTGTTTCGTTGTTTTGCTCTGACCGTCCTTGTTCCACATCGTAGGTCGCCTCCAACTGTGCGGCTACGAGCTGCTTGTTGCGCTCCGGAGGAGTCCTAAAGACCTTCTCCAGCAAGTGGCGACGGCAGAGGCTGGCCGTGCCCGCTAGGCGGGCCTCCTGCAGTTGGAGGTCAGCCGAGCTCTGAGGGTGAAGGTCGAGAACTGTCTGTTGGATCGGAGAAAATCGATAGAGGGGGGGGGGTGAATATCGATGTCAAATTTTTTGGAAAAATAGAGCAGTTACGCAGCGGAAAATAACAAAATAATCACGAACACAAGTTGGTTTTACTTGGTTCAGAGTTGCGGTCGGCTCCTACTCCAAGGCTCACGGTCCTTGACCGTTTACGTTGGGTAATTCTATATTCGAAAAATCTTTTTACAACTTTAAGTACAAATATAGAATTGGAATTTGAAATTGTAACACTTTTCGTAAATTAAATTTACCAGCACCCGAGGTGGATTGAAGTTTGGAGCAGAGGGTCGTCGTCGGCGCTGGAATCTCGAAGTCGGAGCTTGCCGGAGTGTAGCGTTTGAGCTAAAGTGCTTGGAGCATTGAGAGCGAAGTTGATTTCAGCCTTGGAGGTGAACCCCCTTTTATAGCAGCCATAGGGGCGCCTGTGTCGATGGGGGCGCCTACACGTGGCCTCTCCTGCGCGAACTCCTATCCGCAATCCCCTTCACTGGGGCGCCTGGGCTGATGGGGGCGCCTGTGTTAACACAGGTGCCTGAGCTGACTTGGTCCAGAGGCTTCGTGGCAGTTTGCTTCGATGGTTCTATTTTGGCCTTGACCTGGGGCACCCGTATCCATCCGGGCGCTTAGCCCCAGTGAGGCGCCTCACTCCATTGAGGCACCTCAGCTGTAAAAACCTATTCCTTCGTTCCCTGCAACCAAGGTTAGTTCCAAAACACAAGAAGCAAGTAAGTTAGACATTATTTACAGCCTAAGCTGTGTTGGTTTTGACTTTGGGTCTCCCAAATGGACTCCTAGGTCGAACCAACGCCTATTGTTCCCTCGCACAGGGAACGCGTCCTCACCTACTCCTCTCAGGAGTATTTACCTTTTGCCAACCGGCTCTTCCGGTTGGACTTTTGCCCAATCCTCCCGATCAGGTCTTCGTGCCCAGTCCGCGACCAGGACTTCTTGCCCAACATTCGGTCAGGCCTTCGTGCCCAGCCCTTTGCCAGGACTTCTTGCCCAGTCCTCGACCATGATTTCTTTGCCCAACTTCCGGTCAGGTCTTCTTGCTGAGTCCTTGACCAGGACTTCCTGCCTAGTGTACCTAGGACTTTTTCCTGCACACTTAGTAAGCTTGTTAGATCACATTAACACCTTAACTTCTGAACCCTTTACCATTATCAAAACACAGGTTTGACTTAGGTGCTACTGCACCAACAATCTCCCCCTTTTTGATTTATGACAACACGGTTCAAAAAGTTAAGTTAAAAAGATAACAAGTAAAGAAGTTAAAAAAACATTCGATTTCCTCCCCCTAAAACGAATATTCTCCCCCTGAGTTTTTCAAAAATATGTGGATTTTTGTAAACTTTCTAAGTGCTTTAGATTTTGACTTAGTGCTAAAAAACTTTCAAGCTTTCTATACTTAGAAAATTTTAAAAAATTTCCTCACATTTAGAAACTTTTCAAAAAGTTTTCGCAAGAAAATTTTCCCAAAAGGTTTTTCAAGTCTTTTCATACTTAGAAAATTTTCAAAAATGTTTTCAAGTTTTTCATACTTAGAAAAGCTTCAAAAAGGTTTTCAAGTTTTTCATACTTAGAAAATTTTCAAAAAGGTTTTCAAGTTTTTCATACTTAGAAAAATTTCTTGAAAATACTTCGTGCACCAAAAATACTTCTGAAAATAGATTTTCACTTAGAACCAGCCGGTTAAGTACTTTTAAGCACTTTAGTTTTTCATACTTAGAAAAATTTCTTGAAAATACTTCGTGCACCAAAAATACTTCTGAAAACAGATTTTCACTTAGAACCAGCAAGTTAAGTACTTTTATGCACTTTAGTTTTTTACGTTACTTTTTGAAAAAGAGATAAAATTTGAAAAATTTATCCTTTCCTTTCTCTCCCCCTTTGTCATATATAAAAAAAAATGATACTAATTATAGCAAAAAAAATGAAGTTCTATATTGAACTAACTCTAATAAGCATAAACTGGACCAAACCAAATTAAACCGTTCTTGTTCGGGTCCTGTCTAACCCAGTTAAATACTTACTAACTGTCATAGATAGTAGCTTTCGTTAGGGTTAGTCAAGTTAAGTGTTTTGATCAAGTTAGATTTTCTAAGCTTAACACTTAACCTGATTGCTATTCGATTGGTATTTATTGCCCCAATTCTACAGATGCACTGACTTAAAGCATCTTGAATCAAGGCATAGACCTAAGCATCTCAACCCAATCTAGGTTATCAATCAAAAGTACCCTAAGGTGCTTGTAAGATGCTGGCTTCTAGATCTATAGGTGCATGCAGTTCTAGGGTTATGGCCTAAGCTAAGTTCATTTGCGAAAAGTCCTAGTTTTGAAGGGGATAAGTTTTTGAAATAAAACTAAGTTGGAAAATCATTTTAAATTTCAAGACTTTGATAAAAGAAATGATTTTTCACAAAAGGTTAAAAAAATAAGAAATAATTTATGAAAAAATAGAGCAGTCCTATTCTACTAAGCATAACCCTAACTGCCTTCTTAGTGAGCTAAACTCGGACTCAGGTAAGGGTTTGGTAAAGATATCAGCTATGTTTGACTTTGAGTCCACATGCTTAAGGACTATTTCACCCCTGGCTACATGATCCCTTACAAAGTGATGTTTAACTTCTATATGTTTTGTTCTGGAATGCTGAATTGGTTTCTTAGTTAGGTTGATTGAACTTTATCAATGTAGACTTGGGTTTGGGTGTAGTCAAGCTGGAAGTCCTTAAGAGTGTGCATCATCCATAAGAGTTGTGCCACACACTCTCCTAAGGCAACATATTCTGCTTCTGTTGTAGACAGTGCTACGCACTGTTGCTTTCTACTACACCAGCTGACTAGACTATGTCCTAATAACTGGCAACTTCCACTTGTACTTTTTCTATCTAATTTACAACCAGCATAGTCAGAATCAGAATATCCTAATAATTTAAAAGTGGAAGAGATATGATACCAAATCCCTACATTTAAGGTACCCTTAATGTACCTAAGTACTCTTTTTAGGGCTACTAAGTGGGATTCCTTAGCACAAGTTTGGTACCTAGCACACATTCCTATAGAGAATAGAATGTCAGGTCTGCTAGCTGTAAGGTAATGTAGACTTCCAATCATACTTCGGTATAGCTTAAGGTCTACAGACTTACCTTCAGGGTCACTCTCAATTTTGATATTTATGGCTATAGGGGTACTTATGCTTTTGGAGTTATCCATTTTAAATTTCTTTATTAACTCTTTAGCATACTTGGATTGGTGAACATAATTACCATCTCTAGTTTGCTTAATTTACAATCCTAAGAAGAAATTGAGCTCGCCAACTAAGCTCATTTCGAATTCATTTTCCATTATTTATACAAATTCCTTTAGAAAGTTTGAGTTGGTGGATCCAAAAATTATGTCGTCAACATAGATTTGGGCAATGAAAATATCTTTTTCTAAGTTTTTAACAAAAAGGGTGGAGTCAATTTGCCCTTGGTTAAATTCCTTAGAAATAAGGTAAGTTGATAGGCATTCATACCATGCCCTAGGTGCTTGTTTTAACCCATGAAGTGCCTCTTTAAGTATGAAAACGTAGTCAGGTTTTTCTAGGTCCTCAAATCCTAGGGGTTGTCCTACATAGACTTCTTCTTTGATGAACTCATTTAAAAAGGCAGACTTAACGTCCATTTGGTATAGCTTGTATCCTCTATGAGCTGCAAATGCTAACAACATTCTAATTGACTCAAGTCTGGCTACTGGGGCATAGGTTTCATCATATTCTAATCCTTCGACTTGATTGAACCCTTTAGCTACTAAGCGGGCTTTATTTCTAACTATTTCCCCTTGGTCATTTAGTTTATTCCTAAACACCCACTTAGTATCTATAATAGATTTGCCCTCAGGTTTAGGTACTAGTTCCCAGGCTTAGTTTCTTTCAAATTGGGCTAACTCCTCTTGCATAGCTATGATCTAATCAGGATCAGGTAGGGCTTCCTCTATAGTCTTAAGTTCAATTTTTGAAAGCAGTGCAATCTGACTATGATTTCTATAGGAGGACCTAGTTCTGACTCCTAAGATTGGATCACCCATAATTTGATCAGAAGGGTGACTGAGTCTGGGTTTCTTGGTTCTTCTAGAACTTGGTTCAGCCTCAGGTCCGGCTGGACGGTTCGGTTCAGTGTTCTGTTCAACTACTTGGGTTGGTTCTGTTATTGGTTCAGTTGACGCAGTAGTTGGTTCAAGAGTTAGTTCATTTAGTGGTTCAATTGATGGTTCAATTGTTTGTTCATTGTCTTCCTGATCAATATTTGATTGGTTCAAGTTTTGGTTAACAGATTTTGATTCAGTTTCTTCATCAAAGATTAAGTTAGTCGTTTCTTTAATTTTGTTAGTTTGTTTATTGTAAACCCTATAGACCCTACTAGTTGTTGAATATCCTAAGAAGACCCCCGGGGTTGACTTGGATTGAAACTTACCTAGGTAGTCCTTGGTGTTCAAGATATGGACTTTGCACCTAAAGACCCTTAGGTAGTGTAGGTTGGGCAGTCTATGATAATATAATTCTTAAGGTGTTTTATTATGTCTTTTGTTGATTAGGACCCTATTTTGGATATAGCAAGCCGTACTTATTGCTTCTGCCCAAAATTGGTTAGCTAGGTTAAATTCATTGAGCATGGTCCTAGCGGCTTCCTGAAGGGTTCTATTCTTTCTTTCCACTATCCCATTTTGTTGGGGGGTTCTTGGACAAGAAAATTCGTGAATATATCCATTTATTTTACAGAATTTCTCAAACCTTTGATTCTCAAACTCTCCCCCGTGATCACTTCTAAGTCTTTTGATTTTGGTATCATTTTGATTTTCGATTATCTTGCATAAGTCAATAAACAGGTTTAGGGTTTCATCTTTAGTTTTTAGGAACCTCACCCAGGTAAACCTAGAGTAATCATCAATAATGACTAAGCAGTACCGGTTCCCGCTTAGTGACATGGCTCTATGTGAATCAAATAGATCAAGGTGAAGGAGCTCAAGTGTGACCTAATCTCCTATGCCAGAGGTTGGATTCTTCTAATTGAGTTAAAAGGCATCTTGGTACTAAAGGTAGATTGATAGTATAAAAATTAATTTTCCTAGTACCCTTAAGCATGACTTCTGAGTCTTGAAGGTTTCTAATCAGGCAGTCAAAATTGCTAAATGTAACTACATAGCCAGTATCACATAGTTAACTTATACTAAGTAAATTAAACTTGAAACTCTCAACCAAGATTACCTTTTTAATCACAAAATCAGATTTGAGTTCAATGTTACCTAACCCAATGACTTTGAGTGTAGCATTGTTGCCAAATGCTACTGAGCCAAGGTTCTTGAATTTGATTTTAGTGAATTTCAATTTGTCTCTAGTCATGTGTCTGGAGCATCCACTATCGAACATCCGTTGGTCCAATCTTTATATTCCTACACATATAGAAGTATTTATTGATTTGGATCCAATTAGAGTCAAGGATAGCTTTAAAATTGATTTTCACAACCTAGTCTGTCTCACCCAATCTAGAGTTATCAATCACGTTAACCTTATGGGTTTTGTGAGACAAGTTTTAACAAAAATGAAGATTTTAATTTTGAAATGCATGGTTAATTTTAAAAGGTTAAATTAATTTTGAAAAAATTCTATTAAGTTTTAAGTTTATTTTGAAAAATTGTGTTGAATCTAAGATTAATTGAAATTTGTGTTAGATTCAAATTTAACAAGTAGTAAAGTGAATTTGATTTTCAATAATTGGCTTCCAGGTCTTGGCGAGGTACTAGATCTTCTTTGGTCGTAGCCTTATTGGATCATCAACCCTTTCCTTGATAAAACCTTTTATTGAACATTCATCTTCAAGTTACTTCTTGAAAGATTTTGGTCTAACTAATTGTGTCTTGGATTGGTAGCTTCGGCTAGTTCTACCAGATTAAACAGACCAAGTAGAGTATACTTGACCTTATTAGAGGGGCTTCCCTAACGTACTATCATCTCACCTCCTCCCAATACTAGGTTTTCAAATTTCAACTAAATCATTTTGTCCTTATTCTAACCAGTCCTAAGTCTAAGCATGATAATTTTCAGAAGGAAATAAACAAGCAAGCATGCAATAAAGAAAAATTACAATAATAAAAAATAAAAAAACATATCTGATTATGAATATTGTCTTTATATTGGCTCCCCCTAGACTATAGCCTCGATAATAGTTAGGCAAGATGTGAATCTTGTCCTTGGGGATCCAATACTGGTTTGGTCTAGCTTGTTTGTTCAAACAGAGCTTGGGGACCCATGCTTGAACTTGGGTTCTAGGTTGGTTCAATGCAGCATAATAAGAACGTTGCCTTGACTTGGTTCGATATCCTAATCCAGATCGGTTAAGAACGGACTTCTGCTTTCCAAGGATCATGTCAAGACCCTTGGAACCCGAAGTGAATCGTTCTAAAGCCTCTCTGAGCTCCTTGACTTGAGTTTTCAAGGAGAAATTCTCTTCCTCAAGCTTCTGAATTTGAGTGGAGTTTCCTTCTTGAATTTTCTCGGTCAAGGACCTCGAGTCGGGTTCCTCTATCAGGCGTTTTACTTCCTGTCTGAGGGACTCGACCTGAATTTTGGCTTTCGCCAAGTTGCGAGATAAATAAGCAATTAATTTGGATAGTTCAACCTCAGAATAACCTCTTACCGTTATTTGGCCGTTTTCCGAGATTGTAAGCCTTCCGTCGTCTTGCTCCGATTCCAATCCAGTGTCGACGTCTTCCAAAGCGGTTAAGGCGAGAACATTCACGTGCGGGGCCTCTTCTTCTTCTTTGGAGGAAGATTCATCCCACGTAGCTTGGAGAGCCTTCTTCCTTCGCGCCTTCTTTGTTTCCTTCAAATTGGGGCACTCTGACTTGTAATGTCTCTTTTTGTTGCATTCGTAGCATGTGACATTAGTTTTTCTTTTTGAAGATGTTGAAGGTTCAGCTGGATCTTCCTTTCTTCGGCTTGCTTTCTTTTTGTTTGTTTGCTGCTTTAACTCCTTGTAGTAGTCCCGAGCTAGCCGAACCAACTTGGGTCGATCTCCTTCACTGTCTTCTGAGTCTGAGTCTGAGTCAGACTCGGGTGCTAGTAGAGGCTTCTTCTTGGGGGCCTTTCCTTGAGGTTTTCCTGCAATGAAAGCAATACTTTTCTCGACCAAAGTGGAGTTAGTCTGTTCATGCAATTCTAATTCAGAGAAAAGTTCATCTAATTTAATTTTGGAGAGATCCCTGGAAACCTTGTAAGCATCTACCATAGATGCCCACAATGTGTTCCTTGGGAACGCGTTTAGAGTATACCTGATTAGGTCACGGTTCTCGACCTTGTGACCTATCATATGCAGTCCATTCATTAGCTCCTGGATTCTGGTATGGAGCTGTGCTGCTGATTCTCCTTCGTTCATCTTAATCGTGTAGAGTCTGCTGAGCAACAGATCTCTTTTGCTGATCCTGGTGTTGGAAGTGCCTTCGTGCAGCTCAATCAGCTTGTTCCAAAGCTCTTTAGCGCTGTTGAAGGGTCCCACCCAGTTCAGCTCCTCCTTGGTCAATCCGCATTGCAAAGTCTGGGTTGTCTTTGCATCAGCCTCGATCTTCTTTTTCAACGAGGCGTCCCATTCAGAATAGTGTTGTGCCACTCATGTATTCTTGGGAATCTCCAGGCCAGATTGGATGATTATCCACATGCTCACCTGAGTTTTCAGGTGGACTTCCATCCTGCTTTTCCAGTAGGAGAAATCTTCTCCACTAAAAAGAGGTGGTCTGGTAGTGCTGAATCCCTCTTGCATGACCATTAATATTTTCTAAAAAAAACTTAACAAAAAACTTGTTCCAAGACTGAGTCATGGATTAGTAGTGCGGAAGAAATTAATAGCAACGAAAAAATAATCGAGTGGTGTTGCACCAACCTCGATTAACGAGAAAGATTCGAAATTTTTTTAAAAAAATTTCGTAAATCCGAAAAAAAGCTCTCAAACTGGTGGTTGCACCAAGTTTGAGCTACCCGCTCTGATACCACTTGTTGGATCGGAGAAAATCGATAGAGGGGGGGGGTGAATATCGATGTCAAATTTTTCAGAAAAATAGAGCAGTTATGCAGCGGAAAATAACAAAATAATCGCGAACACATGTTGGTTTTACTTGGTTCGGAGTTGCGGTCGGCTCCAACTCCAAGGCCCATGGTTCTTGACCGTTTACGTTGGGCAATTCTATATTCGAAAAATCTTTTTACAACTTTAAGTACAAATATAGAATTGGAATTTGAAATTGCAACACTTTTTGTAAATTAAATTTACCGACGCCTGAGGTGGATCGAAGTTCGGAGCAGAGGGTCATCGTCGGCGCTGGAATCTAGATGTCGGAGCTTGCCGGAGCATAGCGTTTAAACAAAAGTGCTTGGAGCGTTGAGAGCGAAGTTCTTTTCAGCCTTGGGGGTGAACCTCCTTTTATAGCAGCCATAGGGGCGCCTATGTCGATGGGGGCGCCTACACGTGGTCTCTCCTGCGCGAACTCCTATCCGCAGGCTCGGTCAGCGCTTATCCCCTTCACTGGGGTGGCTGGGCTGATGGGGGCGCCAGTGTTAACACAGGCGCCTGAGCTGACTTGGTCCAGAGGCTTCGTGGCAGTTTGCATCGATGGTTCTGTTTTGGCCTTGACCTGGGGCGCCCGTATCCATCTCGGCGCATAGCCCCATTGAGGCGCCTCAGCTGCAGAAACCCATTCCTTCGTTCCCTGCAACCAAGGTTAGTTCCAAAACACAAGAAGCAAGTAAGTTAGACATTATTTACAGCCTAAGCTGTCTTGGTTCTGACTTTGGGTCTCCCAAATGGAACCCTAGGTAGAATCGACGCTTACTGTTCCCTCGCACGGGGAACGCGTCCTCACCTACTCCTCTCAGGAGTGTTTACCTTTTGCCAACCGGCTCCTCCGGTTGGACTTTTACCCAATCCTCCCGATCAGGTCTTCGTGCCCAGTCTGCGACCAGGACTTCTTGCCTAACTTCCGGTTAGGTCTTCGGTGCCCAGCCCTTTACCAGGACTTCTTACCCAGTCCTCGACCAGGACTTCTTTGCCGAACTTCCGGTCAGGTCTTCTTGCTCAGTCCTTGACCAGGACTTCTTGCCTAGTGTACCTAGGACTTTTTCCTGCACACTTAGTAAGCTTGTTAGATCACATTATCACCTTAACTTCTGAACCCTTTGCCATTATCAAAACACAGGTTTGACTTAGGTGCTACCTGCACCAACACTGTCTTAGTACCTTGCTGGCCTTTGAGGAGACCTTGCACGGTTACCGGCTCTGGGAACACCACTGGTCCGAGAAGAACTAAGCTCTCTCCGTGGACTTGTAGAAGCTGTCCCAGGAGCGGGAGCAGCTCCAGGCTCAGACGAAGGAGTTGTCTGATCACGTCTGGCTCTTGGAATCCTCGAAGAAAGCTCTGGAGGATCGTAATGAAGAACGGGAGCGCCTGCTGGTTCTAAAGAATACGACCTGGAGCTATCGACCTCTTATGCCTCCGACCTCCAGGACAAAGTCACTCATGCCCAGGACCAGGCTTCTACCGCTGCTCAGAAACTCCAAGAAATATTGGGGGCTCAGGATCGCCTATCTCAGGAGGTGGCGGAGTTGAAGGCCGCCAAGGAGGAGGTTGACGCTGAGCTGCAAAAGCAGAAGATCGACCATGCGACCCAACTGTCCCAGGCCGAGGCGGAATTCAAGGCTAAGTTCCTGCAGTCTGACGAGTACGGCGATATTTTGGCCGGCAGGCATTGAAGCGCCTCAAACAAGGCTTTAATGATGCCATCAGTGTTGGATAGCTTGGCAGGCTTCCTAAGCGAATACCGGATCGTCCATGGGAAACTTCTCCATGTCCACGGATTAAAAATTTAATTCGAATGGAGGCCTATCTCCCAAATGACCGTCTCGTCATCGTACCAATTGATTCGAGTTACAAGTTGGCCAAACTTGATGGTTAAGCCGTGTAACTCGCCTAACCAATTGGTTGCGAATGTAACACCCGCCCCTTACCGTTAGGCGGCGCGTTACCTTTAACTTTTTTTTCTTTTCTTACTTACTTATATCATTGCGTATAAATCTAACATTGCAGCGGAAATGAAACATAACTAAAAGCATGTGCAATGATAAGGAAGTAATAACATCATATAACATCTAATAGCATCCATACTTAAATAAACTCCAAAAGAACTAGCAAGTATCATGCATAAAGTAGCAACATATGTCTTATTAGAAATAAGAACTAAGTCTATAGATAGCACTAAAGTAGATCGATCAGTCAAGTCACCACCACACACATTAGCCCTTCCTGCAGCTGCCCATTCCTCAGAAATTTCTATGTTGGTCTGCAACATAAGCAAACAAACTATAAGTATAAAACTTAGTAAGTTCTTTCCTACTCACTAAATCCATACGTCGCATGCATTTTAAAACATATAACATTTCATGGATAGCATACAATTCATAAGGCACATAAGATAAATGAAGACATATATGTGCATTTCAAAACATTAGGATGCTCTTTAGAAAACATAGTAAATAATACTTTAAAATCATATACATCATCTTCTTTGGGGTCCCCGTCTTTGTACCCATTCTTTCTTTTGCGCGCATACCCCTATGTAGGATGCGAGGTAGCTAATCCCGACCTACAGGGGTCTACATTCTAGGCTTACTATCTTTCAGCCTAGGGACAACATCATCGGTAGTCCGGAACCGTGGATCTTTTTAAGATCCGGTACAAGCCAATCTTTAAAGTAAAATACATACATGCATTCTTTTCTTTTCTTTCTTTCTTTCATATAGAACATGCATTCCTTTCTTTCTTTCTTTCTTTCTTTCTTTCTTTCTTTCATATTGCATGTACTATAAACATTCAATCATTCATAATCATAAGCATACTTTCATATATAGAACATGCATTCTTTCTTTTTCTTTCTTTCTTTCATATTGCACGTACTATAGGTATTCAATCATTCATAAACATAGGCAAACTTTCATGGCATAATCATTAGCATAAATAGCAAGACATGGAAGGACCTTTCTTTTAACACATGTAAGTGAAGCAACCATTATGCTAGTTTCATCAATACATCATACATATAACATGTTTGTCTTAATCAAGGCAATATGTTAGTTTAATATTTCTTTTCTCATCTTAATACATGCTGGCCGAAACTTACATTACCTAAGAGGCATACATTACATAAGAGGTCATTTACAAGTACACTGGTAGTCTAGACTTCACTAAACACTAGTTTAGGTGCATGAATTGTACTTGAACTTATTCTTAGCCTTTATTCTAGTAATTTGCCGAAATTCACAGTATGGATAACATAGTATAAAAGTCATATAATCATGGAGATAAAAACATACGTTACACATGGAATCATATACAAGCACAAGGGTAGTCTAGGCTTCATTGAACACTAGTTTAGGTGCATGTTTTGTGCTTGAGCTTATTTTCAACCCTTATCCCAGTATTTGTCCGAAATTCACAGCTAGATAACATGGCATAAAAGTCATCCAATCATGGAAATAAAACATAATTTACATGAGAGATCATTAGCATGTACAAGAGTAGACAAATCTTCACTAAACCTTAGTTTGGGTGCATGAATCGTACTTGCACTTATTCTTAACCCTTACCCTTGTAATTTGCCGATATTCATAGTATATAAAACATAGTATAAAAGTTCATATAACATGTAAACAAAAACATATTTTACCATTAAGGTCATATACAAGCATAAAGGTAGTCTAGACTTTATTAAACACTAGTTTAGGGGCATGCTTTGTACTCGAGCCTATTCTTAACCGTTATTCTTGTAATTTGTCGAAACTCACAGTAGGGATTTCATAGCATAATCATTCACATAACATGGGAATAAAAGCATATTTTCATAAGAATTCATTCACAAGTGCAAAAGTAGTTTGTACTTCACCAAATACTAGTTTAGATGTATGATCTAGAGTTCTACTTGGATTATCATGCATATGGGTACATGTAACATTTTTCTAAACATCAATACATAGAATGGAGCATGAGTTTAGACTCAAACAACTTAGATAAGGTACTGACCCTAAGGTATAAATTATTTCCATCATGAAATAAAACACCCAATCACATGCATATCACTTGATTTAACTATAACTTCATGAAGGTCTATAAAAATCTGTTTTAAGGCGTAATTTAAGGTCCCTTGGACGAATGTTACAGGGGTCCCTTAGTATATATTCCACAAAATTTCTTGGCCTAAAATATTTATATAGCAAGGAAACAATCATTAGAACAATAGTCTACTTCATGCATCAACATTTACCCATTTCATGACTTGGCCGAATTCTTCCAAGTCCTTTACATCATGGAGGGCATTCAAACACCATGTATCCATCATATATTCATTACAAAAAGGTAGTAACAATTTATTAAACTCTTCCTTTAAGTTTTTGGACATAGAAAAGGGGGGTACCCCTTTATGGCCGAAACTTCCCTCAAGGTTTTCTTCTATTTTCTTTCACCCAACATCACAAGAAAACATAAAAATCATAAAAACACATAAAAAAGCCATTATGTTGTAGGTGAGGGAGTCTTACCACTTGTGCTTATGTTCCCAAAAGATCTCCAAATTTTGGAGAAGAAAAGACCTCTTAAACTCTAGCACTCCTCTTGTTCTTCTCTTCTTTTGGTCCGGTTTTCTCTAGGAGGTGAATGCCTTGAAAATGGTAGCAAGGGCCACAAGGATTTCGGTGAGGAAGAGGAGGAAGGGGAAGAGTTTGGTGGAGAAAAAGGGGGGGGGGTTTCTTGGTCGAAATGCCTTAGGCATTTCCTCCTCTTCATGACCTTTTATGGTGAGTAAAAAGGCAAGCACCTCTTTAATAGTGTCTCTTCAATTTTTTTGTGTCTCTTCATCTTCTTTCCCACTTATCTACAATTTCCCATCCTCTTCTAATAGCACTCCCTTGCTAGGTGAATTGGTTACATGAATATTCTTAAGGCTTTGCTTTCCTTTGAGGTCCAAGGTTCAATCCTTGGCACCTCCTTTTCTTTTTGCTTTCTTTTCCTTTTTATTTTCTTCAGCCCATGTAACCAAAGCCCAACAAGAGAATGCTACTCGTTTAGTTCATACACATGCATATTTATATCATTATTCATTCATTCATGTGCATGATGTCAAGCATAATATTAATGTAGCATATAAACATAATTATCACACACATTCATCATATATCAAGAAGGTGCTTAATATCTTCTTTATTCGAAATTTCCCCCTTTAAATTCATAATTTTATTCTTGGCCACATGTTCAATTATTACATCATTCTAGAGGGAAATTTGGGGTGTTACAGTGAAAAAGTCGACAAGTGGATCGCTGGTTTTTATGTTTATTATCGGGGTCCAAAATAATTAATTATCATCATTAATTAATAAAATAATTAAGTGCAAGATAATTAATTAAAACCACATGAAATGATAGAAATCAAAAGAGCCATGAGAGAAAATATACCTCTCGTTACCTTATGATCTTCTATTGTATGACCCTCCCCTCTTGGATGTCGTGTGGGCGTCGATCTACCAAGAATCGAAGTCACCAAGGCGTTCCAATTAATCTCTTCTTCACGCGCCAACTAAACCTAGAGCTAGGGCTGCCACCGACATCCTTCTTCCTCTCCTCCTTGCGCCGCCGACCACACAAGGCCTCTCAAGCTCGCCGACCACAAGGAAGTTCCGGAGAGGAAGCTAAGGAAGAAGATGGAGAAAAATAGAGCTCTCCTTCTCCAACCCTACCCGGCCAAAACTCACCTTTTCTTCTTGCATGCGGCGCCGTCGGCCACCAAGAAGAATCCCTCTTCTCCAACTCTGCCGCCCACTTTTCTCCTTCTTCTTGCCGCCCCACAAAAGGAAGATGAAGCTCCTCCTTGTCCTTCTGATCACCGACTACCCAAAGGTGAAGAAGAAGGGAGAAAAGAAAGAAGAAAGGAGGAAAACTTCCTCCTTGCTGCCGGGTGCCTTAGGAGAGAGAAGAGAGAGAGAGAGAGGAGAGGAGAGGCTTGAGGTTGGATGATCAATTGGATGCCTTGGTTTCATGACACCATTTATAGGGCTACAATAAGGACCATGAGGAGGAGTTGGGTCTTGGCTATCTAATGGATCAAAGCCCGATCCATTAATGAAGAAACATTCCACTAAAGGCTTTTCATTGGATTACCTCACCAACCCCCATATTTACATATGGGCTCCACCTATTATGAGTACATAAATCTCCCCGTATTTAAAATATCGAATGTCCGTTGATTAATTTAAATTACTAACAATTTTAATTAATCAACATCTAACTCTTTGATTAGTACCACTCATCCTTATCATCATGTTGGACCAAGTCCACCCGTATGATTTAACATGATGAACCTTATGAGCTCATCAAGGGGGCATCATCATCCCAACTCACCAGAACACGGTTTCTGTCTATAATCAACGACACACCATGTAAATAATATTATTTCCCAATTTATCGGGTGTATCGATTTAACAGAATAATCTCGCCCATTGATAAATCAAAGAAATAAATACTAAGTACATGTGCCCGTTATTATATCGAGATTCAGAGCATGTACTCCATAATAGACTGAGGTCTAATCCAATTATAAAGTCAGTATAAATTGGATCACCTCTATGTCGGTCCTGCTCAATGCACACAAAGTGCACTAGTGTATTCTATGGTCAAGACAAACCAACAACAAATTATACTACAACCATCCTGATGGTTTGTCCAAATCCATCTCGGTTGTGAGCCTCTAGTTATACTTTACAAGGCATTGATAACATGATCTTCTGTGTGACACCACACACTATGTTATCTACAGTGTAAAGTATTAGACATTATGGATACACTAATATAAATATGCAACAGTGATCTTGTGATTCTCTTTCAAAATGTAGATATCTTAAACAAAAGGCAAGGCTTTTAGTATACATCCTAACAATCAGCCAGTTGATGAAGGATCAACTGCTGAAACCCGACGCAGATTTGAGCGCCGTGAGTGTCAGCCGGGTTTGGAACGAGTTCTCTCCTGAAGAGCAAGAACTATAGGATTCTTCCTCGTCCCGAGCCTTGTTCCCTTGGTCTCTCCTCATTTGTCGTGCCTTTTATATTTTTTTTTCTAGTTTTTCCCTTTTTCCTGGTGGGTCAGATATGTAATCGTTTGAACCGTGCATGAAAACATCTCATGGCTTCCCGTGTCCTGAGTAATTTCTTGTCTCATTTGCTTATTCTTAAAATGTTTGCCCTTGGACCGAGGAGCCAGCCGCTTACGGAGCCTGCGCCCAGTTCAAAGTGAGGAACCTAGGTTCCTTCCTGACATAAAGGGGCGAAGTGGCAAACAAACCCACCTAAAGAACAAGTGTTCCTACAGAGGTAGTAGGGTTTTGCCGCTCTTGGCCGGGCATGTACAACACTGAGGCCAAGCCTACTCACCGTAGAGGTAGTAGTGTTTTGCAGCTCTTGGCCGGGCATGTGTAGCACCGAGGCCATGCCTACTCACCGCAGAGGTAGTAGGGTTTTGCAGCTCTTGGCCGGGCATGTGCAGCCCCGAGGCTAAGCCTATTCACCATGGAGGTAGTAGGTTTTGTGGCTCTTGGCCGGGCATGTGTAGCACCGAGGCCAAGCCTACTCACCGCGGAGGTAGTAGGGTTTCTCAGCTCTTAGTCAGGCAGGTGTAGCACCGAGGCCAAGCCTACTCACCGTGAAGGTAGTAGGGTTTTGCAGCTCTTGCCCGGGCATGTGCAACATGGAGGTGGTAGGGTTTTGTGGCTCTTGGCCGAGCATGTGCAACCCCGAGGCCAAGCCTACTCACCGCGGAGGTAGTAGGGTTTTTTGGCTCTTGGCCGGGCGGCCAAGCCTACTCACCGCGGAGGTAGTAGGGTTTTGCGGCTCTTGGCCGGGCATGTGCAGCCCTGAGGCCAAGCCTACTCATCGCGGGGGTAGTAGGGCTTTGCAGCTCTTGGCCGGGCATGCGCAGCACCAAGGCCAAGCTTACTCACCGCGGAGGTAGTTGGGTTTTGCAGCTCTTGGCCGGGCATGTGTAGCACCAAGGCCAAGCCTACTCACCGCGGAGGTAGTAGGGTTTTGCAACTCTTGGCCGGGCATGTGCAGCACCGAGGCCAAGCCTACTCACCGCGTCGGTAGTTGGGTTTTGCAGCTCTTGGCGGGGCATGTGCAGCACCGAGGCCAAGCCTACTCACTGTGGAGGTAGTAGGGTTTTTCTCGAGTATGGATTCAACGCTTTTCGAGGAATATTCCGTTTACTCTTTTTATTTATTGAACTGCAAGGCAGTGCAAACAAAGGATGCAGCAGGTAAGCAAACAACTCAAAATCTCACTGTGTGCAATAGGGGCGGAGATGGTTGGCGTGTCATGACCTTTCCACCCCTTGCCTTTGTCATCTTCTAGATAGTAGCTACCCCCTGTGAGCTTTTTGGTAATAACATACGATCCATCCCACTGCGGCTCCAGCTTCCCAGGGTCGCCAACTAGTTTGATCCTCTTCCAGACCTTGTCACCGACATCAAAGCTGTGGGCGATCACCATGTTGGTTGCGGTATGGCTTGGCGGTCTTCCTAAACGAATACTTGGTCGTTCTTGAGAGACCTCTCCATGTCTACGCATTAAAAATTAATCCGAATGGAGACCTATCTCCCAAACGACTATCTCGTCATCGTATCGATCAATTTGAATTACAACTTAGCCAATCTCAAAGATTGAGCCTTATAATTTGCCTAACCGATCGACCACGGAAAAGACGACGAGTGGATCTCCAGTTTTTGTGTTTATTATCGGGGTCCAATAATAAATTATCAAATATTAATTAAATAATTAATTAAATATGATAATTAATTAATTCTTCACATAAAATGATAGAAACTAAAAGGAGCCAAGAGAGAAATATACCTCTCTTTACCTTATGATCTTCTACCGTATGACCCTCCCTTCTTGGACGTCATGTGGGCGACGATCTTCTAAGAACCATGGTCACCAAGTCGATCCCTTCTCCTTGCGCCAACCAAGCCCTAACCAAAGGGTTGCCGCCGACCACTCTAAGGAAGAAGATAATCCAAACATAAACCCTATCACTCCTTTCCTCCACCGTCGGAACCCGTGCTTTTAGCAACTCGCCTTCTTCTCCACAATAAAGTTGCGTGAGCAATTTAATTCTCCACTGCGCAAATATGATTCTCCTTCTCCACAGATCGCGTGGTCCACAAAAGTTGCATGAGCAACTTGAACTCCATGGAGAGAAATCAAACATCTAGTTGCGCACCATGGAGAAGAAACCAAATATCAAGTTGGGTGCACAACTTGAATTCCATGCACGCAACTTGAATTCCATGCACGCAACTTGAATTCCATGGAGAAGAAACCAAACATCCAGTTGCGTGAGCAAATTGAAGACCATGGAGAAGAAACCATAGTTGCGTTTCCCCTTCTCCACCGCAGGAGGCGCGACACCAAGCGAGAGCGAGAGGGAGAAGGAGAGGGAGAGAGAGAGGATGAGGAGAGGAGAAACCTAGGGTTTTCTAGTGTTCAATTGGATTAATTGGATCCTTGGTTTCATGCCACATGGGATATATATAGGGCTACGATAGGTACCATGAGGAGGAGTTGGATCTTGGCCTGCTAATGGATCCAAACCCGATCCATTAATGAAGATCCATTCCACTAAAGGATCTCCATTGAATTACCTCACCAACCCCCATATTTTCATATGGGCTCCACCTATTATGAGTACATCCATCTCTCTGTCTTTAAGATATCGAATGCCCGTCGATTAATTTAAATTACTGACAATTTTAATTAATCAACTTCTAATTCCTTGACTAGTATCACTCAACCTTATCATCATGTTTGATCAAATCCACCTGCAGGGTTTAACATGATGAACCTTATGAGCTCATCAAGGGGGCATCATCATCCCGACTCACCAGTACACGGATTCCATCAATAATCAATGGCACATTATGTAATTAATATTATTTTCCAACATACCAGGCCTATCGATTTAGCAGAATAAATCTTGCCCATTGGTAAATCAAAGAAATAAAATACAACTACACGTGCCCGTTATTATATCGGGATTTAGAGATTGTACTCCATAATAATCTGAGGTTCAATCCAATTATAATGTCAGTACAATTGGATCACCTCTATTTTGGTCATGCTCAATGCACACAAAGTGTACCAATGTAATTCTATGGTCAAGACAAACCACACCTAATTACACTACAACCATCCTGATGGTTTGTCCAACTTCATCTTGTAGGACCGGTGCCATCGATAGAGGGGGGGGTGTAACGACCCAGAAAATTTTCTCAATATTTTCTTTAAAAATATTGACCATGCCTAGATGGATTCTCGAGGAACGTAGGGACACTAGTGTAAACCTTAGTATGATGCTCCATGATTTTCGATATAGAATAATAAGCTAGGTGCTAATAGGCCTTACATGGGCTTTTCTAGTACCATGGTTATTAGTGGATTCTAGGTAGAAATTAATATAAATAAAAATGAGTTTTAATTAGGAATATTAGCATGATTATGGGTGGGTCTTAGGGGAATTTTCGAAAATAAAAAAAATAAATAAATAAAGTGCATGCACCAAGGATTGAATCTTGGACCTAGGATAACACCATGCATGTAGTAACCAATTCACCTAGCAAGGGAGTGCTAGGAGAGAATGAAGTGGATTTTTGTTAAGGCTAAATGAAGTGAAGAGTCACCATGAGAGGAGGCACCATGTTTCTTCACTTGCCCCCTCTTCATTGTGTATAAATGAGAGGGATGATAACTTAACACTTAAGATAGTTATTCCTCTTCTCTTCATCCACCAAGCCTCTCCTCTCCTTCTTCTTCCTCCTTCTAGCCGAACCCCATAGGAGGGTTCTCCCTTGGGAAAAGTTCACAAGAAGGCCTCTCCTTCAAGATCCAAGGCTTTTTACAAGGTTACAAAGGTTAGGGGTGGTCAAGGGACAACAAGGTCTTCATCCTCCTCCCTATCTAAGGTCTATAACCAAGATAAACCAAGGTAAGACCCCTCACCTATGGTATGATAGCTTCCAAGTTGTTTGTCATGATCTAAGTTCTTGTTGGCATACTATGTTGAGAAATTCATAGTTAGGGCTTGTGAAGGTTTTAGCCAAGCAAGTTTTTGAGGCTAAAATCATATTGAAAACCCCTATAATGTTTCCTAATGTTTACTCATGATAAGTTAAGCATAAAAGTATGATTTTGGAAATTTTGTAGCACCCTAAAACCCCCTTAGGGTTTCGGCCACATCAAGGTACCATGGCTAGGTGTAAACTCCAACCCTTCAAGCATGATTAGTATGTTTCCTATGATATCTTATGGGTAATAATGGTGATTTATATGAATTGTTCCTATGGGCTTATTACCCTTCTAGGGTTTCGGCCAATACATGGTTTAGGCCTAGGACTTAGGGTTAAATCCAATCAAGGGTTCAAAGGGTTTTCTATGACATAATATGTAGTGTATTGGATGTTAATCATGACCTATGTGAATTTTTCCATGGACCCATGGTCCTTTAGGGTTTCGGCCAAGTCCCTAATCTAGGGCTTGGATTGGGTTAAGGTCTCAAGGATGCGTGTTTATAGGTTACTATGCTGTAAGTGTATGGTTAAGCATAATGTAAGGGTCTTTATGTTACCAAACCCTAGCTTTGTGTGTTATGCAATATGACTTTGTATGTTAGGTTCTATGTTATGTTTTACTCATGAATATTTAGGTCATATACCATGAACATGTGTAATTGATGTAGGGGTATGTGATATTAAATAGAATAATGCATGTAGGAGGTGAAATGCCCATAATAGACATGGGTGTATGAAGGTCTATGCATATTTTATGATGAATGCCATGAACCTAAGTAGTATGCATCATGTTTATATGTAGTTTACCGATGCATGCTCTATGATGGATACTAGGTTTATGTATGCTAGATGAAATGTACCATGTATGAAATGCATGTTTATCTTATGTACCATGATCATGCAAGCTTTATGACCCAAGATAATGTTTATGCCTGGAGGCATGATTATGTATGTATGTCATGTTTTTATGAATAAAAGAAGATGGATAAAGATGATGTTTATGCCTTAAGTACGAATGATAAGTATGAATGATAAGTATGAATGATGAAGACATAATGATGTTATGAAATAAGTATGAATGATGAAATGCCAAGCATGTTTATGTCATGCTTCATGTAACAAGATTATGTTATGTCCTAAGATATGTCAAGTATGAATGATGAAGCATGCATAGTTATTTTACTTTATGAATCGGCTTGTACCGGACCGAAGTAAGGGTCCAAGGGATAGGCACCTTAAGAACGCCTCGGTTCTGGACTACCGTAGCTGTCCACGGTTCTGGGACTACCGTAGCTGTCCAACAGGGATGGGCACCTTAAGAACGCCTCGGTTTTTGGAACTACCGTAGCTGTTCCTACCCTAGTAGGTCGAGGCTAGCTACCTCATATTTACTTAGGGATGCGCGCTTATGATGTAAAATACGACGATTCGAAAATCCGGGGCAGAAAATTTTTCGAGATTTTTCGGATTGAGTCTAGGGTTTTCGGCCCTACGGGAGGAGCCTAAGGGGCTTTGATGTAAAATCTTAAAACTTATTAAGGGCTTTATGGATGAAAACCTTAAAAAGTTGATTTAAGTAAATTTACCTAAAGTTAAAGGGGTTAAGCTGATAAAATATTTAACCTTTGAAATATCAGTTGTATTACTCAATTTAGATGGACTAAACTGCCAAAATCTTTACCCTAAGAGTAGGGTTTGGGATTTCTGAGAATTTAGGGGCTTTTGTGCAAAAAGTCTTTCCTTTTATTTAAGTTTTCCCCCTTTATTACATCTCCCCTCGAGCCCTAGCCGCTACAGCCGCCGCTTTCCCCTCTTCCCGCGACAGCTTCCGCCGCAGCCCCTCTCTGCGCCAATCTTCTCCCATCACGATTTCTCTTCTCCCACTCGTCTCCTTTCGTCGATCGCCAGCTTCTCCTTGGCGAACTCAACCAGCGCAGGGCTTTTCTCGTCTGGTTTCCGGCGCCGATCGCGAGCCATCCCCTTCTTCTCGTTCCTTGCCTTTGTCTTCAAAGTGGTGTCCCCTCTCCTCCTGTGCCGAGCTTTCCTTTGCAAAGCTACGGGTCGAGGATCACCGGAATCTGGAGCAGGGGAGTTTTTGTCAGCGCAAGTTCATGGTAAGGATTGATTCTTTCACTACTGATCTAGAATGGATTAAGTTTTGATTCGATAATGGATTTGAGTGTCTTTACGATTAGGGATCTTGGTTGTGTTCCTCTTCCGGTGTTGATGTGGGTTTCCTCACTTCGAGTTTCAGATGTTGCTGAGAAATTGAGTTCCAATTTCTGTGTAGAAGGTGTTCTGTAAGGTCTGGCTGGGCTTGTTTCAAGTGGGTTCTGTTCTAATCTCCGGATCTGAGGTAGGTTGATGTTTGCATTAAACTCAGAGTTGAAGGGTTGTAGCTGAGGAGTGACACATAGACTGATCCTTGTGTGTGATAGCAGGTTTGATTTCCGGGAATTGAAACTGAAAGTGGACTTTGTTTCCCCTCACCTTTTGTTGTTGTGAAGGTCTACAATTGGAGCTGGATGCGTGGTAAGTTGACAGAATTTAGTTTGGTTAGATCCTTGCCGTGAGCTTGTTCCATGTGATTCTATCTTAGATAGTTGATTTGGGTTGTTGGTTGTATATTCTTTTTCTTAGACTTGTAAGGTGGTAGATGGATCTTGCGAGCTTGTAAAGCTCATGACCATGATGTTAAGGTTAGGATGGTGTTTATTTGGATTTGGCAGGTTTAAATGATCCGGTTAAACAGATGGTAGTGAACCTGCTTGGGTTAAGTGAAGACTGACCCTAGAATTGAAACTTAATCTGAATAAATAGACTTGATTAGGTGTAAACATTTCATTAGGATTAATTAAATAAATGAGAAAAACTAGGGAGGATCCTAGTTAACTAGGGTAGCTCATTTAGCTATATAATACCTGTTATTGTAGCTAAACATTATGCTATTGATACAGGACACTGAGTGTTGTGGATTATTCAGACGGGTGGTTCTTTCCCATTGATACGAACTTCACTCTTGGAGGCGGGTACCCTTTGACTTATCTCTTTTGATATTGTCATGTGATTATGCATAGACTGTTATAGATAGCAGTAAGATTATACGCTATCCCTGTTTAGTATGCCTGTTCTGGATACTTGTTGGTTATCCCTGTTTATTATGTCTGTCCTGGATACCTGTTGTTTATCCCTGAGTTATTATGCTGTTAGTTCCATACAGTATCAGGTAGTGTCATATCTATATGTATGCTTAGAGATCGTGTTGTATCTCCTGCCTTTGACCTTGAGGGATATGTAGTTTCCAGTCAGTATACCTTGTAGGTTACCTGTATTTCCTGTTATAGGATTTCAGACTGAGACTTAGTATACTGAGGACTTGGGGAGGGAGGTATGTGTATCTATCATACACCATCCTTGCATTGTTGCATGCCGGCGATCAGCGACTCCCTTGTGGTTGAGCCTAATCGTCTTCCGACACATGATATGCACACACGGCCACTCATGGGTTAGTGGATACCGCTGGATGTGTGCATTTGCTCTGTATTGCTCCGCTCGTCCGCTCAGGGGTAGTGGTTTCGGAGCGTGGTAGCAAGCAGGGATCCCTTCTCTACCCATAGACCAGAGAAGATGAGAGAGATATCTCCCCCATATATACATGGGGCGGAGCGATAGCTCCACCAGCATCCTGTCCTCTCGGTCACTCAGGAGCAGTGATGGCAGAGTACGGACAGTGTCACAGCTCTACCCACTCGGCCGACACAGTATCGCCTGTCTTGGTGGCTTGACTGGAGTTAGGGGGTGACCATGGCATTGCACCATGTGCATATTTTGCATCGTGCATTGTTTGCTGCACTTGATTTCTGCACTTGCTTGACATGCATATTCTGGAGACTTGTTATCTGAGATTATATGTCTATTGATATTCCCTTGGTACTTATTACCCTCTTTACAGGTTAGATGGATTCAGGTATGTATCTACCTCAGTATGTTCAGTACTAGTTTTTCCCTACTGATGATATGAGATTGTATTAGCTGAACCCTTATTGTTGGTATAACTTTCTATGCATATCTGTTGGGTATTCGCTGAGCTATGGACTCACCCCGTTGCCATACATTTTATTTTAGGTTGATGCCTGCCAGGAGATCCCTAGCAGCCAGTCCCCAGCTCCAGAGGAGCTCTTTTTGGTTTACGTGGTTTTGTTATGGACCCTGTAGTATTCCTATGCTTCCGTTGTGATGTTTTAACCATGTATGCACGTTTTATTCGAAGGTATTGTATTTTTGAGTCCTATGTTGGACTTCGTTTGGTTTTGGCTTTGTGCCTGCCCCCTGGCAGCTCAGGTGAGTTCGGATTTTGGTTTTACGACGTATAGTCATTTATGCAGTTATATATGTATGGATTAGAGGCCTGAGGCCCTTTAAACTGCGTGGTTGTGTTATATTATCTGTGTGTATGTGTAAATTGTCCGCCGGACAGGGGAGGTGCTGTCCGATTTTCTATTGGATCAGCGGCTCCTGGGTCTCGGGGCGTGACATATGATGTATGTATGTGGTACAAGCCGGGGACCCAATGATGTTATGATTATGTTTAAGTATTTAAAAGTATGATTCTAAATTAAGCATCCTTATGTATATACATTTGACTCATGCATCTATTCATGTTATGCATTATGCCATGATAAGTATGTTTCATGCTCATGTATATTAAGAATTATGCCATGATAAGTATGTTTCATGCTCATGTATATTAAGAATTATGCCATGATAAGTATGTTTCATGCTCATGTATATTAAGAATTATGTCATGATAAGTATGTTCCATGCTCATGTATGTAAAGAATTATGTCATGCTAAGTATGTTGTAGGTTTATGTTTATGTTAAGAATCATGCTATGTTGGTTGTTCATATGCTTATGACTTACGCCAAGACTATGCTTATGTTTTATGTTCAGAATTATGTTATGTCAAATGCTTTATATGTTTATGTTTAAGTGACGTATGGTTTTATTGAGTAGAAAAGGGTCTTACTAAGCCTATGTGCTTATAGTTTTATTTTTCTCGTACCGCAGATCAAGCAAGAGGTTACTAAGGGAAGCAGCAGGAGGGGCAAGAGCATGTGTGTGTGTGGCGATGGCATGGCAAAGGATTCTTTTATTTACACATATCGCATGTCTTGGGTTTTGAAATGCCTCCTTAGATTCTATGCTATGATTATAATGGTTATGCCTAATGAATGACTTAAGACTCATGATGTTTATGGATAAGTTACTTGCTACTTAAGATGATTATGAATAAGCTATGGGATGGTTATATCATGATGTCATGCATGTCGTTAATATGCTAAGTCCAATGACACTAGGTTCATGAATGACAAATTTAGACATGTATAGATGATTCATGTATTAGTTGCATGGTTAAAAGCATGTGTAGAAGGAAAAAAATTATTCCGCTGCATTAAGATGTTTTATATGTACATGTATGTTTAGCGTAACGCCGCTTTCTCGTCACACCATAAGGTGTGGGAAAAAGGTGAGCGTTACAGGGGGGAGAATATCAACCGTTGAAATCTTTCGTTAAACTTCGTAAAACTTTCGATCTACTCAGAGCGTTAGTGCAGCGGAACAGTAAATTAAAATAAAAGCAAGATGGGGACACAGCGAGATTTATTTACTTGGTTCCCAACCCCCCAGGGTCAGTACGTCCAAGGCCTATGTACTCGGCGTGAGTCCACTATTGGTCTCCTTTCCGGAATTTTCGGAGGCGGAGAAAACCCGTCTTACAGTGTAACAGTACAATCAAAAGTATAGAGAATTAAGTACAGAATATTAAATGCAAACCGAACAAAACAAAGTTGAAGCTCGGCCGATCTGGACCTCCGAAGTGCCGCGCACTTCCTCCTGGAGCCTCCCGGTCGTATAACCTCATCTTTAGCATGTTGTCGTCGGTCAGAATGATCAGAATGGCTTGTAGCAGTTTTTTTTGAAGCAGAGGGGTCGAGGCCCCTTTTATAGCACTCTTGGGGGTGCCCTGGACGTCGGGGGCGCCCCGATAAACCCGGTCAAACCTTATCCCCGCGTCGACCTCGCCACAGCTGATAAAACCTTTGACCAGGGCGCTCCGGACCTCCCGGGCGCCCTCATGGAGGCTTATCTGTGTTTCGGACTCGAACCAGCACAAACAGCTTTGAACCCGGGCGCCTCGGACGTTCTGGGCGCCCCGCTTGAAGCCTATTCTGCCTAACACACCAAACTGCCATTTTGCTACTTTAGCTTGGGCGCCCCCACTGATGGGGGCGCCCTGGATGCATGGGGGCGTCCCCACTGATGGGGGCGCCCTGCTTCAAGGGCTCCAGCAGCCTGCTTTGTCTTCCAATCTTGATACCTGCAAGATACACAAACACAAAGCATATATACATATAATATTAGCCTTAAGGACTTGGTTCGGACTTCGGATTTCCACGAAACCCTAGGTCGAACCGGCGCAAGTTCCCACCCCCGAGAATGCGCCTTTCACCTACTCCTTTCAGGAGACGGTTGCCACCCAGTCCTTCGAGTGGTCTTTTGCTTAGCTTCCGATACCTCTGGACCTCGAGACGCCCAAACCCTGACTCGTCTCTACTCCTGTCCTTAGTCATCGCTCAGCTAAGTTGCTCAGTCCCTTGGACCAAGACTCCGTGCCCAAACCCTAGGTCCAGGACTTAGGTGCCCAACCCTCGGCCAGGTCTTCGTGCTCAATTCCCCGAACTAGGTCTTCGATGCCCAACCCTCGGCCAGGTCTTCTTACCCAGTCCCCGACCAGGACTTAGTGCCCACCTTCCGAGAAGGTCTTCGGTGCCCAGCCCTTGCCAGGACTTAGTGCCCAATCCTCGATCAGACTTAGTGCCCACCTTCCGAGCAGGTCTTAGTGCCCAGCTTCACTCACCAGGTCTTAGTGCCTAGGTTAACTAGGACTTTTCTTCCGCTTAGGTTACTTCTCCTAACTCCCCTTTGTCTGTTCAATGTATCACTGTCTTAAGTGTATTGTCAAACATTAAAACACTTAAAGAAGAACATCATTGATGCAACTTGCACCAACAATCTCCCCCTTTTTGATGTTTGACAATAACTTAAGTTAGATTGGTTTAAGGGGCTAACTTACCATCCTTGGGATCAAAAATGAAAAAAAATGATATAAGTTTTGAAACTACATTTTTGATTTTTGGTAGAAAATTTTTCTAGCTTAAGCACACCTCTCCCCCTTTGTCATACATAAAAAAAACACAAGAAAATACTTGTATCAACAATGACAACCTTTGGTTCTTTTTGAGAATACTTAGTACAAAATTTTTGAAAGCATTGTATTTTGAATGGTATATTGCATTTTTTGAAAAATACATATTTTGAAAGAGATGCTATGCGCTTTGAAAAGTACAAGTACTTTGAAAATTATTATGATCTTTAAAAAAATGCAAGTACTTTTGTAATTTTTGAAAAATATAAGTACTTTTGAAAAATGTATTGAATTTTTTGAAAAATTAAGTACTTTTGGAAAATGCATAATTTTTGAAAGAGTGGTATTTTGGAAAATATAAATATTATGCATATTTTGCAAGTACTAACTATTTTTGAAAAAGATGAGACTTTGAAAAATATAAGTAATTTTTGAAACATAATATTTTACTTGACTAGGTTTCTTTTCCAGTCTGACACAATCCTAGGAAACCTTGTTAACTACAAGGACATTTTCCTAAGTGTTCTGGAAATTCTTCAAACTCAAGTAAATATTAATAGAATTTTGCCAAAAAAAAGATAGTACTTTTGAAAATATATGCTAGTGGATTTTGAAAAATGTGTGAACTTTTGAAGATCCAATATTTTATTTGACTTGGTTTATCTTCCAATCTGACACCATCCTGGGAAACCTTGTTGACTACAAGGACATTTCCTAAGTGTCCTGGAAATTCTCCAACCCAAGTAAACATTATTTCAAAAATAATTTCATCAGTCACACAAATTCTAACAAATAGAATAATAGTATTTTGAAAGACTTAGATTTTTAGCAAGATTTTGAAGATATGAAAACATGTTATTAAATAATTCTTTTAATTTGACCTCCCCCTAATCTTGACTCAGTCCTGGGAAGCTTGTTGACCATAAGTACTCTTCCTCTGAGTCTTAAGGTTTGATTCAGATTAAAAGGAATATTTAACAAAAAATGAATAATTACAAAATAATTACCAAAAAACTTTTCTGAAATTCTTCTTTTGACTCAGACTCCCCCTAAATTTGACACATCCTAGGAGTCCTTGAAGATCATGAAGTGGACCTTTCCTCTGTGTCTTTAGGGTTTATCAAAGTCAAAGAAACAGGTAAATTTTTGAACATATAATTTTTTTTTACAACATAAACCCTTTTTGAAAACACAAGTAATAATGATTTACAGCACAGTTTTCGAAAAGTATTTTTCAAATGATAGTAATGTTTAAAGTGCAGTTTTTGAAAACCATTTCAAAAAAAATGAAAAGCACTCCCTCTATACTCGATACCGTTTGACTCTATCTAAGTGCCTTAAGGAACTTTAGTGTTGTCCTAAGAGGCTTGTGTCTAATTGTGTGAGTCAAACAATTTTCAATAGAATATAACTTTTGAAAGCATCTACTGTATTGGCAATCAAACAAGCATGAAATCCATACAAACATTATTATGTTGAAGCACTATTTTGAAAATATATTTTTAGAAAAATATTCTAACAATTTTGGAAAACAATTTTGAAAAATATTTTTTAATTCATTAGTCCTTAACATCTCACCCATTTAGATGTATCAATACAATAAGCATGGTTGCCTTATAGGTGTATTGTGAGATGCTTGAATCATTTTTCTTAATTTATTATTAATTCTAAGATTCAATTGAAGCTTGTGTTAAATTTGAATTTGACAAGAAGTAACTTGAATTTGAATTTCAAAAATTGGCTTCCAAGTCTTGGCGAGACACTAGGCTTTCTTTGGCCGTAGCCTTATTGGATCATCAACCCTTTCCTTGACAAAGCCTTTTAATGAAATTTCATTTTCAAAATTACTTTTTGTAAAATTCTGGTCTAACTAGTTTGGGTCTTGGATCGGTAGCTTTGGCTAGTTTCACCAGTCTAAAGAGACCAAGTAGTGTATACTTGACCTTATTAGAAGAGGCTTCCCTAACGTACTATCATCTCACCGCCACCCAATACTAGGTTGATCAAGTTTCAATTATTCTTTTTCCTATAGCCGTTCTAATATATACATAAAATTTAAATATGAATGACATGTCATATATTTAAAAGAAGTAGCAAATGCATGGCATGACAATTATGCATGAGTCAAACAAGTCCAATCATTTTATTTAAGTTTCTAATGATGTATCAAATTCCCGATTTGATACATGTCATGTGAACCCGCGAATATGTCAACCCACTTTGACATATTTAATGTTATTAATTTTAATTGTTATAGTTTGGGTAAAATTTTATTTTAGTACAAGTTTAACTTGTTTAACGATTAGTTGGAGATTATATTGATTAAGGATTAATTAAGAATTAATTGATGTTGAATTAATTGAATTTTAATTAATTAAGATTAAATTATTAATTAATTGAATTAATTTGAATTAAGTAAGATTTAATTAACATTAATCAAGATTTAATTTGAATTGAATTTAGATTTTAATTTAAATTTAATTTAAATTTAATTTATTTATTTGTTTTAATTTGAATTATTTGAATTAATTCGAATTTAATTGAATTTGTTTGAATTGATTGAATTCATTTGAATTTTAGTTAATTTGAATTTAATTTAGATTTAATTTGAATTTAATTAAGATTTAATTTAAATTTAATTAAGATTTAATTTGAAGTTAATTTAGATTTAATTTGAATTTAATTTAGATTTAATTTGAATTTAATTTAGATTTAATTTGAATATAATTTAGATTGAATTTAATTTAATTTGAATTTAATTTATATTTAATTTGAATTTAATTAAGATTTAATTTGAATTAATTTGTTTTAATAATTGTGGATTTAAGTTCATCATTTTCATTATTTTGAAAATTTCTGCTTCATATTTATCTATCTTTTCAAATTTTTCTAACAATTCAGATTTATTTGAACCTTTGTAATTTTTATTAATTATGCCCTTGATCTTAGATAGTTCCATATCCTCCTTATCCTCAAAATTATATCTTTTGGTATCCTCAAAGTAGGAGTAATTTGGGCCACTAGTTAAGGTTTTGTAATAACTTTCAAGATTATCTATAGTTAAGTTATTATCTAGGAGAATTTCATCTTCAAAATTATCTTCAGAGATAATATCTTCAGAATTAACATCTGAATTATTTTTAGAATTTTCAAATTCGAATTTAGAATTATACAACGGATTTTCAAATTTAGGATTATCCTTAAGATTTTTGAATTCAGATTTATCCTTAGGATTTTTGAATTCATCCTTAGGATTAAATTTATCTGAATTAAAATTATCAGATTTATCTAAATTAAAATTATCAGATTTATCTGAATTAAAATTATCAGAATTAAGATTATTAGAATTAAAATTATGATAATTTATTTTAGTAATTATTGAATGTTCTGGATTAAATAATTAATTTCTGATATTTTAGTCATATCTGTATTTTCTAATTTGACATGCAAAACATTAATTTTACTATGCAGAAAATCTAATTTATCAGAAAAATTAACTAAGTTATCAAAAGACAGTGCAGGAATATTGCAACTTTTCGAAACGTAAATTTTACGCACCTTTGTCGGACATTTGTTCTTGTAGTGTCCGTATTTTCCGCACTTGAAGCATTGTACGTGATCTTTGTTTTCCGGACTCCTGGCGCTGGTGCCTCCTTTGCCGCCGGTGGTGTAGATCGAGTCTTACGAGTAGGGCACTGACTTTTATAGTGCCCTCTCTCTCTACACTTAAAACACGTAATATGAAATTTAAAAACAGACATTTTAAATAAAATATACCTGATTCACCCCTGGGCTCCCCCTCAACTCCTAGCGTCGATGCTCCGTCGGCGGTTAGTTCGGTGAAGAGCGGCTCTGCTCTGATACCAATTGTAGGACCGGTGCCGTCGATAGGGGGGGTGAATATCGACTGTTGAAATCTTTCGTTAAACATCGTAAAATTTTCGATCTACTCAGAGCGTTAGTGTAGCGGAATAGTAAATAAAAATGAAAGCAAGACAGGGACACAGCGGGATTTATTTACTTGGTTCCCAACCCCCAGGGTCAGTACGTCCAAGGCCTATGTACTCGGTGTGAGTCCACTATTGGTCTCCTTTCTGGAATTTTCGAAGGTGGAGAAAACCCGTCTTATAGTGTAACAGTACAATCAAAAGTATAGCGAATTAAGTACAGAATATTAAATGCAAACCGAACAAAACAAAGTTGAAGCTCGGCCGATCTGGACCTCCGAAGTGCCGCGCACTTCCTCCTGGAGCCTCCCGGTCATAGAGCCTCGTCTTTAGCGTGTTGTCGTCTGTCAGAATGATCAAAATGGCTTGTAGCAGTTTTTTATGAAGTAGAGGGGTCGAGGCCCCTTTTATAGCACTCTTGGGGGCGCCCTGGACGTCGGGGCGCCCCGATAAACCCGGTCAAACTTATCCCCGCGTTGACCTCGCCGCAGCTGATAAAACCTTTGACCAGGGCACCCCGGACCTCCCGGGCACCGTCATGAAGGCTTATCTGTGTTTCGGACTCGAAACAACACAAACATCTTTGAACCCGGGCGCCCCGGACGTTTCGGGCGCCCCGCTTGAAGCCTATTCTGCCTAACACACCAAACTGCCATTTTGCTACTTTAGCTTCGGCGCCCCCACTGATGGGGGCACCCTGCTTCAAGGGCTCCAGCAGCCTGCTTTGTCTTCCAATCTTGATACCTGCAAGATACATAAACACAAAGCATATATACATATAATATTAGCCTTAAGGACTTGGTTCGGACTTCGGATTTCCACGAAACCCTAGGTCGAACCGCCACAAGTTCCCACCCCCGAGAACGCCCTTTCACCTACTCCTTTCAGGAGACGGTTGCCACCCAGTCCTTCGAGTGGACTTTTGCTTAGCTTCCGATACCTCCGGACTTCGAGACGCCCAAACCCTGACCTGTCTCTACTCCTGTCCTTAGTCATCGCTCAGCTATGTTGCTCAGTCCCTCGGACCAAGACTCTGTGCCCAATCCCTAGGTCCAGGACATAGGTGCCCAACCCTCGGCCAGGTCTTCGTGCCAATTCCTCGAACCAGGTCTTCGGTGCCCAACCCTCGGCCAGGTCTTCTTGCCCAGCCCCGACCAGGACTTAGTGCCCACCTTCCGAGCAGGTCTTCGGTGCCCAGCCCTTGCCTGGACTTAGTGCCCAATCCTCGATCAGGACTTAGTGCCCACCTTCCGAGCAGGTCTTAGTGCCCAGCTTCACTCACCAGGTCTTAGTGCCTAGGTTAACTAGGACTTTTCTTCCGCTTAGGTTACTTCTCCTAACTCCCCTTTGTCTGTTCAATGTATCACTATCTTAAGTGTATTGTCAAACATTAAAACACTTAAAGAAGAACATCATGATGCAACTTGCACCAACATATCTCGGTTGTGAACCTCTACTTATACTCTGCAAGGGACTGATAACATGATCTTCTGTGCGCCACCACACACCATGTTATATACAATGCAAAGTATCGGACGGTTATGCACATACTAATATAAACATGCATCATTGTTGTTGTGATTCTCTTTCAAAATGTGGATGTCCATACAGAAAAGGCAAGACTTTTAGTATACATCCTAACAATCTCCCACTTATACTCAAAGACTTTGCTGCCCTCAAAATGCCAAACATCTGACTCCCTGATCCTCCACATGCCTAAAAGCTCTCTCTATCAAGGTCTCAATGAGAAGATCTTCCCAGGTTGTCCTCCGATGTTATCTAGGTAACAATAGCTTTTCCTCTCCTGGGTGGTACTTGCGCTCTATGTGTTTACTCGCCTTATGGACTCGTGATTCCTTCGAGTTTGCAACTGCACCATTGTTTATCACAACAAAATGTGATAGCATTAAGGAAACCAGGAATTACATCGAAGTCCATCTTGAGGTTCCTGAACCATGTAGCTTTCCTGGCTGCCTCAGAGGCTATCATATACTCAGCTTCCATGGTGGAGTCCTCCATACAACCGTTGCGCGACACTCCTCCAAACTATGATTCTACCTCCTAAAGTAAACACAAAACCCTGAGGAATACTTATATTTGCCCCTATCTGATTGGAAGTCTGTATCCGTATAACCCATAGGGAATTGGTTTGCACGGTAAACCAGCTTATAATCCTTAGTCTTTTTTAAACACTAATATATGCTTTTACCACAATCCAATTCCCTTGACCTGGGTTACTCTAATATCTGCTAACCATGCCCCCGGCAAAGCAGATATCCGATCTCATTTTTAGCATACATGAGGCTTCCTTCAGCCAATGCATAAGGAACCGCCTTCACCTCCTCTATCTTCTTAGATGTTTTAGAACACATCTCCTTAGATAGAGTAGCTCCATGACTGAAAAGTACAAAACCTTTCTTGGACCTAAAATGAGCTAGGACAGTGTCTTTCTATGAAGCTTGGGATAAGCACAACATCCTTCTCTGGTGATCCCTTAGAACTTTGTTCCCCAAGGATGTGTCTTGCTTATCCTAAGTCCTTCATATCAACTATTTAGACAACCATACCCTTACGTCTAATAATACTTTGTTATTGTTGCTAATCAATAAAATATTATCTACGTATAGTACAAGAATACCACTACGTTTCCATCACATCTCTTATATATACAAATCTCATTCGGCCTTTGAACAAATCCATATGACTGGATTATCTTATCAAAGCGAATGTTCCTCGTTATAGGTCTAGGGATCTTGATTCATGGTCGGCAGGGACCAAGTCCGAAGACTCTCTCCCAAGAACATGAATCCTTAGGTTGACTAACAACCCTCCCTCTACGATGAGGTACCACCTGTGTATCTTCTGTGACACGCGGTGCAGTGACTTGTGGTATTTCCTCTTGTACAGTTGGTACTAAGGTCGGAACGTCCCCTCTTAATTCTTCAAGAACTAGTATATTTATGGGCTTGTGGTTCATCACATAATCCTCTTCTAAGAATCATGCATTCATGCCACGAAGACCCTCTGATCCTTATGACTATAGAACCACTTTTCGTTCCCCTAGGATAGCCTACGAATAACCGCACGAGATTCCAACTTATCAGTATCTCCCTTCAGCACATGTGCTGAACTACCCCAAATCTGAATATGTCTTAGACTAGGCTTTCGCCCAGTCCACACTTCTATGAGAGAGAGAGTACTGACCTAGATGATATCAAGTATGTACGCTCTCGTTTCCAGAGCACATCTCTAGAACGAATCCGGCAACTCGGAGCAGCTCATCATTATCCTAACTATTACCATAAGAGACTTTTTTCCTTCTTTCTGCTGCACCGTTCTGTTGGGGCATACCGGGTGCAGTTAATTGGGATTGACTCCCAACCTCTGATAAGTAAGTCCCAATCTTTCCCAAGAGGTAATTGCTACCACGATCCAATCGTAGTGTCTAGATACTTTTACCTTGATGCTTCTCCACATCAGTCTTGAATTCTTTGAACTAATCAATGATTCAGACTTGCTGTACATTAAGTAAACGTATCTTTATCTTGAATAATTGTCTTTAAAATAGACAAAATATTCAAGGCTAACTCTATCCTGGATAGACATAGGACCACATTAATCAGAATGAACCAATTCTATCACATCTTTGGCTCTATCGTTTAGAATCGATAAAGGGGAGGTGAATATCAATAAAATCTTTTTCGAAAAAATAAGAGTAATACGCAGCGGAAAATTGCAAGACAATGCTAACTCAGTTTCTTTTACTTGGTTCGGAGTCTAGATCGGCTCCTACTCCAAGGCCCACGGTCCTTGACCATTTACGTTCGGCAATTCAATATTTCATAAAAGTATTACAAAGTTGAAGTTCGAATACAGAATTTAAATACAACAATTAATTAAAAATTATACCGATGACCTGAGAAGATTCGATGATCGGAGCCGCGGGTCGTCGTTGGCGCTTGAGCCTTGAGCACGGAGTGTTTGGAGCAGAGTGCTTGAATGAATTCGTTGGAAGCAGTTGTTTTTTGGAAGCAAGGGGGTGAACCCCTATTTGTACTAGTCAGTGGGGCGCCTGTGTTGAAGGGGGCGCCTGACACGTGACCCTATCTGCGTGAATCCTCATCTGCAGACTTGGCCAGCGCTTATCCCTTCAACTGGGGCGCCTGAATCAATACAGTCGCTTCATTTGATGACGTGGAGGCTTTGCTTCGAGACTGCTTGGAACACCCTTCATCTGGGGCGCCTGTCACCATACAGGCGCCTGACTCCATTCATGCACCTGGGAAGCAGTGAACTCCATCATTTGTTCCTGCGACCAGGGTTAGTTCCAAAACACAAACAATATATTTGTTAAGTCCAGTTAACAGCCAGAGCTGTCTTGGTTCTGACTTTGGGCTTCCAAAATGGAATCCTAGGTCAAACCGACGCCTAATGTTCCCTCCTACAGGGAACGCGTCCTCGCCTACTCCTTTCAGGAGAGTTTACCTTTTTGCTAATCGGCTCCTCCGGTTGGACTTTTGCTCAATCCTCCAAATCAGGTCTTCGCACCTAGTCCGCTACCGGGACTTATTGCCCAACCCCCGGTTAGGTCTTCCGTTCCCAGCCCTTGGCTAGGACTTAGTGCCCAATTCCTCGAATCAGGACTTCGTGCCTAATCTGCCACCAGGACTGATTACCCAACCCAATGTTAGGACTTAGGTGCCCAACCCTCGGCCAAGACTTATTGCCCAATTCCTTGAATAAGGACTTCGTGCCTAGTTTACCTAGGTCTTTTCCTGCGCACTTCAACAAGTTCATTAGATCACAATAACACCTTAACTTATGAACCCATTGCCATTATCAAAATACAGGTTCGATCTCGGTGCTTCCGGCACCAACAATCTCCCCCTTTTTGATTTATGACAACCAGGTTCAAAAAGTTAAGTTTAAAGCATATAAAGCAGATGTATATAAAGAGAACATGTTTATTCCAGGAAAACCACTTTTTGAAAAACCGTTTACTAAGCTCCTCCTGAAATAGAAATTCTCCCCCTGAAGCTTTCAATGATATGCAGTTTTTCAAAAAGACTAAGTGTTTAAATTTTGACCAAGTGTTTTGCAAAACAAAGGATTTACACACTTACAATGATTTTCCACTTAACAAATTATTGTGCACTTAAAAAAAATCTTTTTGCAAAAACGTTTGCACTTAGAAAAAAAATTTGTAGTTAGATAATTTTGCACTTAAAAAAAAATTTACTTTTAAAAGTCACTTAGTAAAATATTGCACTTAGAAAAATTTACTTAAACAAATTTGTGCATTTAGAAAAAATTGTCACTTTAGAAAAATTTTGTGCACTTAGATTTTGCTTAGAACAATTTTGTGCACTTAGAAAAATTTTGCTTAGAAAAAAATTTGTACACTTAGAAAAATTTGCTTAGAAAAATTTTGTACACTTAGAAAAATTTGCTTACTTAGAAAAATTTATCTGAGAAAAATTTGTGCACTTAGAAAAATATTTTGCTTAGAAAAATTTTTCTTACTTAGAAAAATTTATCTTAGAAAAATTTGTGCACTTAGAAAAATATTTTGCTTAGAATAATTTTGCTTAGATAAATTTTGTGCACTAAAGTTTTTTGAAAAAAAATCTGTACTTGAAACTTTAATGCACTTGAAAATTTAAATTAATGCACTTGAAAATTTAACTTTACTTTTTGAAAAAAATGAAAATTTTTACTCTTTTCCTTTCTCTCTCCCCCTTTGCCATATATCAAAAAACAAATTATTAGAAAACCAATTGTAAATCAATTTCGAATCAGAGCCATTTAAAACAATTTTAAATATGTATTGAACCAACTCTAGTGAACCCAAGTACCAAAAAGAATCAAACCAATTAAACTGAACTTGTTCGGGTCCTGTCTAACCCAGTTAACTATTTACTAACTATTATACAACAGCAGCTTTCACTAGGGTTAGTCAAGTTAAGTGATTTGATCAAGTTAGATTTTCTAAGCTTGAATACTTAACTTGATTGCTATTCAATTGTATTTATCGCCCCAACTACTCTAGATGCACTGACTTAAAGCATCTTGAGTCAAGGCATAGACCTAAGCAACTAACCCAGTCTAAGTTAACAATTAAAGTGCCCTAAGGTGCTTGTGAGATGCTGGCTTCTAGATCTATAGGTGCATGTAATTCTAGGGTTAAAGCCTAGGCTAAATCCATTTGCGTAGAAAACCCCTAGTTTTAAAAGGGGGTAAATTTTTTGAAAAATCTAAGTCGAAAAAGAATTTTAAAATAAAAAAAAATGATTTTTCAAAAGATATAAAATACTAGTTTTTTTTAAAAGTAACATTTTTAAGAAAAAAATTAGAACAGTCCTATTCTACTAAGCACAACCCTAACTGCCTTCGTAGTAAGTTAAACTCAGACTTAGGTAAGGGTTTAGTAAAGATGTCGGCTAAATTAGATTTTGAGTCCACATGCATAAGTATGATTTCGCCCCTGGCTACGTGATCCCTAACAAAATGATGTTTTACTTCTATGTGTTTAGTTCGAGAGTGATGAATTGGGTTTTTCGTAAGATTTATTGAGCTTATGTTGTCAATTAACACTTTGGTTTGGGTATAGTCTAGCTGGAAGTCCTTAAGACACTACCAGAAAAGTGGTGCTTAGCGGCGATTTTTTAGCGGCGGTTTGCTAAACCGCCACTATATTATGTGTTTTCCTGCGGTTTACATTAACCGTTGCAAATTAAATTATTTAGCGGCGGTTAATTTTTGAATCACGACGGTTTAATGATTCGCGGCAGTTTCATTTTTCCTTAACCGCTGCTAATTGAAAAAAAAATAAAAAATTTGAATTAAGAGTTCAGATTTAAATCCCATCCCTTAACCAAATGGACGGTCAGATCTTCTCATCTGTTAATCACATCCATGAACGGCTCAGATCCCCTTCCTCACTTAAATCCAATGGTCAAGATCAATCTTCCTCATCACTTAAATTAGACAACTTAGATTAAAAGTGAACCGATCCAACGCACGCACGCAGCAGCAGCAACCCTTCTCCTCTCCTCTCCTAACCCACGCACGCAGCAGCAACCCTATTCTCTCCTAGCGCCGTACACAACTCTCAAACGCGATCAAGTTCTGTAGGATGGTGGTTGACACGTTGTAGGCTCGGATCCGGGGGATCTCCAGCCTCCCGTTGGCGAAGGTGACGTCGAGGATGCTGTCGGTGTCCATCTTTCTAACGATCTGCACGCCGGCGTTCTTGAGCTCGCGGGGTCACTTGAGCTGTCGGTGCCAATTTTTTTAACCGGTCACGAGCACAGGCTAGAGCCCGACTGGAACCCTACCAATTGCCCCCAAATTCCAACACTTTTTACCAACACCTGCGTTGCTGTTCGAATCGACGCTCATCATTAACTGGCGATCATCGTTACCACGTTGCTGTTTGAATCGACAGCCCTTTTTCTCGCGGAGCCACCATTGACGCCTGCCATGAATCTTGTGGTATTCAGCTGTCGCTCGCTATTCTTCCCTCCAATATCGTGCTTCCGCCTGCTTTGAGGCTCTCGCAGTCCTTAGAGTCGCTCCCGTTGCCTATCAATCCGTCCTGACCATTAACTGGCCTGACGTAAGGTGAAGAATCCATTTTCTATTTCATAGATTGTTTGTCGATCGGAAATAGGATTATTTGATTTTTTAACTGGCCTGACAATTAATTATAATGTTTTGGTAGGTTTGGCTTATATTCATACAGTTCCTGGTATCTGTCATAGAGATGTAAAACCACAAAATGTTTTGGTAGGTTTTTGTAATTGTAAAAGTGCAATATTTCATCAACCATGACTGCTTCAAACTTTAGTAAATAGTTGAGCTCTCTGCAGGTAGATCCTCATACTCACCAAGTCAAGCTATGTGATTTTGGAAGTGCAAAGGTTTTGGTATGTGCTATTCGGAATAAAATTGGATTTTGAAATTAAACTGTAGATTCCTATTTTATTCATGGCCAAATTTTGTTTCTATAAAAAGGATTTCTTGTTTGTTAAATGAACTATTTGGGAACATTAGTTATATGTATTTAGCCGAAAGGTTCCACGGTTGGCATGTTACTTTTACAATGCAGAATTCTTGCAGTATCTTTATTGTGATTCTGTTAATTTTATCTGATCTTTGTCTGAAAGCTTGGAGCATTTATAGCACTCAGAATGTCAGCTACTTAGTCTATTTAGTTAGTTTCTATGATATGTAGAATTAGGAAGAACTAGTTTCATGTTTAAACTTTTAGTAGATGTGAAAGATCATCATAATAGATCATGTTTCCTTTGAAGGCATATGATGGTCTGGCAGGGTGCCCCCTGTGAGTTGGTTGAAGGCTTGATTACAGATATACCAAGCAAATAGGGATATCTTAGAATAAGCTATTCTTTCCAAATCCCAACATCTTAATTGTTTGTGGTAGTCATTTCCATTGCTCTTGTAACAATAATGCTGGTCTCTTTCCATGACTCATTTGTGGCTTCTAACTTAAATTTAAACTCATCTTAGGACAAAGCTAGAATTCTATGATGATTCATTTTTGACAATAAGGTTAGTTCTTGACACATGGTGACTCCTAACAGAATAGAATGTTAAAAGAATTATACATTCCATTTAATTATTTGATCAGAAAAAAGTTTCACCATGCTGTAGTCCAGAAAAAAAATCATCCAAGTTTCACTTTTATTTGTTTGTGAAATGTCTTTCATACACTTTCAAGTTCTTATATGTCTTAGTTAGTTTCTATTTGAGCCCCCACTTTAGTGTGCTTTTAATTTAATTATCTACTATTGAATTAGATATGAACAAAACTTGGATTTTGAAGCCGTGAGACTCTCCCGAATATATGGATGGATTATTGAAAATTTTGGACTTTGCATTTGCTAATGCATCATCCGATAATAGGATAAAGTGTCCTTGTTCTCGTTGTGGATTTAGACTATTTCAGACTAGAGAAGAGGTGTATGATCATTTGTTGTTAAGACCCTTTCGATCAGGTTATATAGTTTGGCTATTACATGGTGAGAGAGGTGAAGGAGAGACTTCTAGTTATAGGTATGATGCACAACATACTAAATCTTCTGAAGATCCAATGCATGACATGATACAAGATGCTTTCATATTCCCTAGACCACATGCCAGTGAAGATTCTACAATGCATGATCCGATAAATGAAGGTGAAGGAAGAATGCCGCATGTACAGGAAGGTCCGAGTGGTAAAGCTAAAGAGTTTTATGATTTGCTTAAAGATGGGGAACAAGAATTATATGAAGGATGCTCAAAATACTCAAAGCTATCTTTTTTAGTAAAGTTGTATCACATCAAGTGCATTTGTGGGATGAGTGACAAGGCCTTGTCAATGATAATAGAGTTGTTGCATGATGCCTTTGAGCATGCAAAGATCCCAGAATCATTATACGAGGCCAAAAAGACTATAAAAAAACTTGGCCTTAATTATAAGAAGATAGATGCATGTCCAAATGATTACATGCTATATTGGGGGCCTGATAAAAGTTTGAATGACTGCAAGCGATGTGGCACATCTAGGTGGAAAAATTCTTCAACTGGACATCAACTTGATATTACTAAAAAGAAAAAACAACAACCAGCAAAGTTTCTTCATTATTTTCCTCTAATTCCTCGGTTGCAAAGATTGTTCATGTGTAGTAAGACATCTGATGATATGAAATGACATGCTGTGGACAGTAATAAGGATGGCTTCTTGAGGCATCCGAGAGATGCTGAGGCATGGAAAAGATTTGACTCTAAATTTGTTGAATTTGCTTCGGATGCACGTAATGTTTGCCTAGCCTTAGCTAGTGATGGGTTTAATCCTTTTGGAAATATGAGCACTAATTATAGCATTTGCCCTGTAATTCTCATTCCATACAATACCCTTCCTTGGACATGCATGAAACAAACTAACTTCATTCTCTCGATGATCATTCCAGGTAAGAAAATGCCAGGGAATGACATAGACATTTACTTGCAACCTTTAGTTGATGAGTTGAAAGTGATGTGGGATGGTGTTGAAACATTTGATGCTTCATCGAATGAAAGCTTTAAAATGCGTGCAGCATTAATGTGGACAATTAGTGATTTTCCTAGTTTAGGGACATTGTCTAGGTGGAACACATATGGTAAGCTAGCTTGTCCTACATGCAATATTGATACTGAACCTTGCCGACTTCATCATAGTAGAAAATGGTGTTTTATGGGTCATCGTCGTTTCCTACATGCTGGTCACAAATTTAGATTGGATAAGGTTCGATTTGATGGTAAATTTGATAAAAGAAATCCACCTGTTAAATTATCTGGCTCAGCTATTTTCAGTCAGGTTGAGAATATCCAAGTTTCATTTGGGAAGACACCGGAGGTGAAAGGGAAAAGAGGATGTGGGCAGCGAAATGCCAATGAAGATGAATCACATTGGAGAAAAAAGAGTATATTCTTTGAACTTCCATATTGGGAGTTTAATGGATTGCGTCATAATCTTGATGTAATGCACATTGAGAAAAATGTGTGTGATAATATTCTGTACACTTTGTTCAATGAAAGTGGAAAGACAAAAGATCATCTTAATGCCCGAAAAGACCTACAATCTATGGGCATAAGATCTGGACTTTGACCAAATGAGAATGAGAAATATCCTTCTGCTATTTTTACTATGTCAAATAAACAAAAGGATATATTGTTGGAACTTAGATGGCTAGAAGGGGGGGGGGTGAATGTAGCCAGACACTTGAACTTTAGAACTTTTCGAATTTCTGCACTTCAGAGGTTAGGCAGCAGCGGAAGCAAACCAAAAACAGAGACTTAATGCAGAAACTAAGTAACAACACAAAACGCTAACAAAGAGGATTTACAAGGTTCGGGGATAACTTGCCCCTACTCCTTGGCGTGCCCGTAAGGTGGGCGATCACTTGATCGTCGACAGATCAAGCCTCGGAAAATCTGGATAAAATGCAACCTCCTTCTCGGTGGAGTAACCTCTCCCCAGCGTTTCAAGATGGATCAAGTATAAAGTACAAGAAACACAAGAAGGATCTTACTTAGCACTTAGAACCACAAGAACACAAGCAAACTTCTCCCGAGCTCCACTCAACACAAATCTCACGCAATAACTCCCTTCTTCATGTCTTTTCGCTGATGGACTCGCCAAGCTTCTTGTTTCTCTTCCAAGTGCTCAAGTAACAGAAGGTTGCTTCAAGGATCACAGTTGTTTGCTCAAGATGATGGAACTGAGTTTTCGTAAGAGCACACTATATTGTAGCAGAGTAATGATCGAGTATTCTCAGAGTTGTTGAGACTTTTTCGCCACCAAGATCTTAAGTCTCTCCCACTGATCGCCAGGTCACAGCACCTCACTGCAGCCTCCAGCTGCTCACCTGCAACAGCCAGCTACTACTGAGCTCTCCTGGACTCCCTGAGGTTCCCTCAGCCAAGCCCCAGTCAGCAACTCCAGCAGTGTCAGCATCCGTTGCAACCTGAGATGGAAAACGGACAAACCTACTCCAAGGAAAGACTCCCATTGATTCTCCTTGAGTGTTTGAATCTATTCCTGTCACCTGCACACTTGATCAGATCATTAGCACAGCAAATCAAGTAGAGAATCAAGTATCAGAGATTAAGAACAGAGAAATCAGATGTGTTCAGACGTGATTAGAGCGCCTGACAACGCATTTGAATTAAAGTGATCGGTCACCGGACCGATCAGAGAGCCTCCTGATCGGTAACCAGACCAATCATGGTGGGTTCAGACCGATCAGGCTCCATCCTGATCGGTCCCTAACGTGTAATCAAGAATCGCGACTTCTCCGGGATCCGATCACCAGACCGATCCCAAGTCGTGGATCGGTCCCCATACCGATCCACCACTTTGCAAGGTGATTTCCCAACTTCATAGTCCGACCCTCCTGATCGGTCACCAGATCGATCAGGGTATGCCTAGACCGATCAGGCTCCATCCTGATCGGTCATAGTGAGGAACTTGCGACAGTTGATCATTCACCAGAACGATCTGAATAGTATCTCTGATCGGTCACCGGACCGATCAGGAGCCAAGCAGTAAGGTTTCCAAAACCCACTGTATGCTCCCTGATCGGTCACCAGACCGATCAGGAGCTGAGCAGGAAGTGAACTCTAAGCTCCCTGATCGGTCACCAGACCGATCAAGAGCTAAGTAGTGAGTGAACTCTATGCTCCCTGATCGGTCACCAGACCGATCATGTAACGACTCGGAAAATCTTCCCAATATTTTCTTTAAAATATTGATCATGTTTAAATAGTTTTTGAAGGAGCTTAGAGATACTAGTACGAACCTTAGCCTAGTTATCCATAATTTTCTCATTTTAATTGAGAAGCTACGTACTAATGGGCTTTTCTAAGACCATGGTTATTAGTGGATTTTAGGTGAAATTTAATATAAATATAAATGGGTTTTAATTAGGAGTATTAGCATGATCATGGGGGAATTTTTGGGGAATTTTCGAAAATAAAATAAAATATAAAAATAAAGTGCATGCACCAAGGATTGAACCTTGGACCTATGGTACCACCATGCATGTACTAACCAATTCACCTAGCAAGGGAGTGCTAGTAGAGGATGAAGTGGATTTTGGTTAAGGCTTAGGGGAAATGAAGAGTCATCAAGGGAAGGGACACCATGACTCTTCACTTGCCCTCCTTAATGTGGTATAAAGGTGGCATGGGAGTTACAATTTCCCTTCTCTTCTTCCCAAGTCATTCTTTCCTCTTCCTCCTTGCTCTAGATGAAAACCACAAGGGCTCTCTCCTTAGGAAAAAAATTCCACCAAGGACTCCATCTTGAAGACTCAAGGATCTCTACTAGGCTACAAGGGCTAAGGAGAAGTTTGGAGTCAAGAAGGTTCTTTCTATTTCTTTATTCAAGGATTAAATCCAAGATAAGAAAAGATAAGACCCTCTCACCTATGGTATGATAACTTCCAAGTTATTTATCATGATCTAAGTTTTTATTGGCATGCTATGTTGAAAAATCCATGGTTAGGGCTTGTAAAGATTTCGGCCAAGCAAGGTTTTGGGCTAAAAATCATGTTAAAAACCTCTCTTATGTGTTCAAATGTTTACTCATGATAGGTTAAGCAATAAAGTATGATGTTTGAAGTTTTTGTAGCACCCTAGAACCCCACTAGGGTTTCGGCCACATCAAGGCTAAAGGGCTAGGGTAAACTCCAACCTTTCCAAGCATGATTAATATGTTTCTTATGATATCTTATGGGTAATAATGGTGATTTATATGAATTTTCCTATGGGCTTATTACCCTTCTAGGGTTTCGGCCAACTCATGGTTTGGGCCTAGGACATAGAGTTAAATCCAACCAAGGGTTCAAATGGTTTTCCATGGCATGATATGTAAGGTATGGGATGTTAATCATGACCTAGGTAAATTTTCTATGGCTTTATGGTCCCTTAGGGTTTTCGGCCAAGACCCAAAACTAGGGTTTGAATTGGGCTTAGGTCTCAAGGATACATGTTTATAAGTTACCATGATGTAAGTACATAGTTAAGCATGATGTAAGGATCTTTATATTACAAAAATCTTAGTTTATGTATTATGTAACATGACCTTGTATGTTAGGTTCTAAGCTATGCTTTACTCATGAATATTTAGATCATATACCATGATATGTAATTAATGTAGGGGTATGCTATGTTAAATAGAATGATGCATGTAGAAGGTTAAATGCTTATAATAGATGTATGTGTATGAAGGATATGTATGTATGCCATGTTTTATGAATGATATGTATGTATGCCATGCTTTATGGATGACATGTATGTATGCCATGTTTTATGAACAATATGTATGTAAGCCATGTTTATGAATGCTATGTATGTATACCATGCTTTATGAATGATATGTACGTATGCCATGTTTAAGAATGAAGATGATGAACGAAAATGATAACCATGACCCTAAGACAAAATGATGTAAGCATGACATACCTTATGAATGAAGATAAGGAATGATGATGAATGTTCATGCCTTTAAGGCATCATGATGTTAAGTATGAATGATGAAATGTAAGTATGTTTATGTCATGCTAAGGGATGGGCTCCTTAAGAACGCCTCGGTTCTGGACTACCATAGCTGTCCACGGTTCTGGAACTACCGCAGCTGTTCCTACTTATAAGTTATGTTTCATAAAACAACATTATGTTTATGTCATGAATGTCTATGAATGATGAAGCAAGCAAAGTTATTTTACTTTATGAATGAGCTTGTACCGGACCAAAGTAAGGGTCCAAGGGATGGGCACCTTAAGAACGCCCTGGTTCTGGACTACCGAAGCTGTCCACAGTTCTGGGACTACCGCAGCTGTCCAACAGGGATAGGCACCTTAAGAACGCCCCGGTGTTTGGAACTACCGTAGCTGTTCCTACCCTAGTAGGTCGGGGCTCGCTACCTCGTATCTACTTAGGGATGCGCGCTTATGATGTATGTATGTGGTACAAGCCGGGGACCCCAATGATGTTATGTTTATGTTTAAGTATTTAAAAGTATGATTTTAAATTAAACATCCCTATGTATACGCATTTCGACTCATGCATTCATTCATGTTATGCATCACGGCAGGGTAAGTATGTTTTATGCTTATGCTTATGATAAGATTGTGCTTATGCTCATGTATGTTAAGAATTATGCTATGCTAAGTATGTTTCATGCTCATGTATGTTAAGAATTATGCTAGGCTAAGTATGTTTTATGCTCATGTTTGTTAAGAATTATGCTATGCTAAGTATGTTTTATGCTCATGTATGTTAAGAATTATGCTATGCTACGTATGTTTCATGCTCATGTATGTTAAGAATTATGCTAGGCTAAGTATGTTTTATGCTCATGTATGTTAAGAATTATGCTATGCTAAGTATGTTTCATGCTCATGTATGTTAAGAATTATGCTATGCCAAGTATGTTCATGCTCATGTACGTTAAGAATTGTGCCATGCTAGATATGTGTTAAGTTTATGTTTATGTTAAGAATCATGTCATATGCTTATGATTTACGCCAAGACTATGCTTATGTTTCATGTTCAAAATTATGTTATGTCAGATGCTTGATATGTTTATGTTTAAGCGACGTATGGTTTTAGTGAGTAGGAAAGGGTCTTACTAAGCCTGTGTGCTTATAGTCTTCTTTTCCTCGTACCGCAGATCAAGCAAGAAGTTACTAAGGGAAGCAGCAGGAGGGGCAAGAGCTTGTGTGTGTGTGGCAGTGACTTGACAAAGGATTCTTTTATTTACACATATCGCATGTCTTGGGTTTTGGAAATGCCTCCTTAGGTTTTATGCTATGTTTCAATGGTTATGCCTAATGGATGATTATGCTACTTATATTTCAATGCTACTTATGCTATGTTTTGGTTATGCTACTTATGATGATTATGAATAAGCTATGAAATGGTTATATCATGATGCCATGCATGTTGTTAATATGCTAGGTCCAATGACACTAGGTTCAGGGATGACAAGTTTATGCATGTATAGATGTTTCATGTATTAGTTGCATGGTTAAAAGCATGTGTAGAAGAAAAAAATTATTCCGCTGCATTAAGATGTTTTATATGTACATGTATGTTTAGCGTAACGACGCCTTTCTCGCCACACCATAAGGTGTGGGAAAAAGGCGAGCATTACAGGTTGGTATCAAAGCAGTTGCCATCTCACTACACATACATCAAGCCTTCTTCCTGCCGCTTCCAAGTAAGTACCTCTTTGTATATTTTATGATAGTAAGCATTTAAGGATACCTTATGGTTCTAGAATATGTAAATATGGATGATACCTATGGTTCTAGAATATGCAAGCATGAATGATGTTTTATGATGAAAAGTACTGTAGGATATGTGACTATGAACGATATATATATTTTTCTTATGAAATCAAATACTTTAGGATTGGATATGCGGGTAGGGATAGAAAAAAAAGAAAAGAAAATGTGTTATTGTAATTATTAAGGTAAAGGAAACTGAGTTTATCTGGTGTGTTTTTCTCTGTATATATTTGTGAATTGAAAAAAAAACTAGTTCTGTACTGGTTTTTTTGTCAGTTCTGTACTGACAATGTTGTTTTTTTTTTCAATTCCGGATGTTGCATGAGTTTGGCACCACGAGTCGTTACCATGGGCGGAGTCGTGAGCTGCTGGAGCAAATAGAAGAGGTGGAGTATAGTCCGGTCCTTGGGATCCAAGGCACTATGGGGAAGTTGGATCGGCTATTCTGGAAACTCGAGCAGGAAGGGTTTCCAATCATGGATGATCATAGGATTGGAGCTCTGCTTCGTTCATTGCCCAATCGTGCGAGAGAGGTTGCTTATCAGATCTGGGGACAACATGGATGCCGTATCTCATATACGGAATTATGTAGGCAACTTCTTCATCATGAGTTTCCGGAGGATCTGGGGGACTCTGAGGAAGATCCCGAGATGTACGAGGAGGATCCTGAGATGTATGAGGAGGACCCCGAGATGTACGAGGAGGGTCCCGAGATGTATGAGGAGGATCCCGAGATGATTGAGGAAGATCCCGAGATGATGGAGGAAGATCCCGAGATGCTTGAGGAAGATCCCGAGATGCTCGAGATGTTTGAGGAAGACCCCGGGATGTTCGAGGAAAACCCCGAAGTGGCCGAGGAGGTTCCCGAGATAGAAGAAGAGGATCTAATGGAAACGGTAGAAGATCCTGAGGCAGGCCAAGGGGAGATGAACGAGGGAGTGATAGCTACTGCCATAATATTCTTCATTATGGGCGTGATGACAACTCATCTATTTCATTGAGTTCGGTTAGTTTTGTGAACCAATAAGGTCTAAGTTAGTCATAATACAATTAGTCATGAGTATGACTCAACCTTATGTTCATAAACATGGTATGAATTGAGCACCATCATAATGTTAGTAAATAAGGTGAACTTAGTGTTAACGAAATGTTATATAACCTGTACATTATATGAGTTACCAATCGTATAATATAATTGTATTATATTACATCAAGCAAATGATAATAATATGAGAGGGTGTACTAATATAAAATTAGTATAAATATGACTATACTAATTTACCGATCATATAGGTTCTTGATAGGAGCCTACATACAAGTTGACCTGTATCCTTCCAACCTATAAGTTATCACCTATGCATATTTTCCCATAAGCAATTATAGGTATTATATCTATAACTATAATTTATGCTATTATGTATAACCTATAATATAGTCACACGTAGAAAATTTTCTGATAGCCTACATACATAAGATTATAACACCCTCACCTATGTTAGCATATAGCATTAGTTCCATGGTACTAATACTGATATAATTAGTGGTATAAGTCATACGGTATAACTTAGGTTGGGACGCATAGGGTATAACACTTATTATAGATTATGGGTCCATTATATTTTCATACTAAATATATATATATATATATATAATATATATATATATATATATATATATATATTAGTATTATCAACGAATATTTCACTGTTATCCTATATATAATATATAAGATTACCTAAGTTATTTTATGATAATACAATGGTAACGACCTGCCTTCTGGTACTAAGCTTCAAGGCGGATCGCTACTACTAACTGGCTGATTACTGATTTCTACTAATTTTAAATTAGCTGGGAGAATTTTTAAAAATTCTTAATTTACTATTTACTGAACTAACAATTCATAAACATGTTGAGAGTACTAACTAGCCCAAAATAAAGCAAAACTTTTATTTTATTACCTTGGCAGGATTCGATCCCCCAACCTATGCATTGCATGGCTAAAGTACTAACCAGCTGCTCTACACCAGTTTTGTTTTACACAGTACCAGTCGACTGCTATATGCCAGTCGACTGGTCGGGCCACAGAATGTTTCTGTGCCCGATACCAGTCGACTGGTATTTTCCCAGTTGACTGGTAGTTCTGAAATTCCAGTTTTCAGATTTCTAGATTTTACCAAATTTGAGCTACAATGTACCAAAATCATATCTAACAAGTAGAATGACATAAATAAAGTTCCACGACCATTCTAGGGCATTTATTACACGTTTTTGGAGGGTTTCTAGCATGTATAGAAACTTAGAAATCACAAAAACGACATGTAAAAGCATAACATGAATGTGCCAAGTTCATATCAACTTTTTATTGAAACTATTCAGTATTCCTATCTAAAAGCATCCTTAGCTACTACATGTCATTCCATATGGTGCATTAATCTTAGAACAAGCATATCTTAAGTATTTAGCATGTAGATCAAAAGTATCAAGTTCTTACTCCTATAGCGTAAACATGGGTCTAAATTACCCTATCACAAGTAAATGACTCATGACATTCAAGCATTCACAAAACCAATATTAAGTCAGGTAATTAAACTACTTCAAGCATACTAGGCACCACGGATACAAGTCTAATTAAATTCATACATGGTTCACATAATTTATTGCGGAATAACTAAAGAAGCATTATAAAGACTTTCTATGCTTTGCAAGTTCCGAAGACTTTTATTCCAACTCCACCATCACACACACTTTGCATCAAGCCCGCCGCCTCCGCTACTAGTGTTTTCCTTTACCTGTATCTGCAGTATAAGGAAATGCAAACTAATAAGCATAAAGCTTAGTAAGTACCATCTAGCCTCACAAAACTATGAAAACTCAAATTATGCTTTTGTAAAACATGCTATGCACATACATGCTCATATCCATAAGTAATCATGCTAGGCTCATGCTAGAATACATATCATAGAATGTCATGGCATATCACTGAGACATAGCACATACTGAACTAAAACTGAAAAAGTAAGCTATAGCATGACATACATATCTGAACTGGAACTGAAACTAACTAACATAAAACTAATTATTAAATTCACCACGTGCTAATAATATGAATTTCTGAAAACTAAATACATATAGTAGGTGAAAGTAATAATCAACTGTTGTGGGCCCGACAATGTACCAACAGTGCGTGCATCCCTAATAAACCTGAGGTAGCAAATCCCGAATCCATTAGGGTTTACTAGGTTATCTAAACCTAGGGGCAACTAGGAGCCCATCCCATACTAGGTTATCTAAACCTAGAGGCAACTTGGAGCCTATCCCTGGACCGGAGTCCGGTACAATGCCACTGAAAATAAAATAGTCCTTTATACTTTTCTTTCCTTTTCTGATTCTTGCTTTTACTAGGTTATCTAAACCTAGGGGCAACTAGGAGCCCATCCCGTTGGACCTTGGTCCCAATCATAAACTGGAGCAAGAATTTCTATTCTTTAATGCTTTCTATAGCATTAACTGTACTGAACATTTTAACAAACACCTAACGTGCGTGCTTGTTCATAATTTACGATTTCTAATCGTAGAACATATATATAAAGAGATAAAGCATACGTAAAATCGACCGAAACTACTTATACTGCAGGTGAGGGGTAATTACATCCTGCGCTAGGTTTTCTTACGAATAAAAATCTGAAATTCCTGAGGGAACGTCGAACTACAACATTCTTCTTGCTTCTTGGCGTTCTCCTCGCGTCTACGAGGGTCCCCGTAGAGAATAGAGCCTCTTGAGACCTTCCCTTGGCTTCCCCTTTGTCTTGGGCGGCAAGAGAAGAGGAGAAGAGGAAGAAAACGCAAGAGAGGAAGAGGAGAGGAGGAGGGGGCGTCAGCGCACCCTTGGCTCACGAAACCTAAAAAAATCTCCTCCTTTAATTCTTTAATTCGTTATTTATATTAAGTTGTAAAATAACCCTAAGTTAACTACATATCTAGAATACTCTATTATTTCACTCAAGGAAACTCCCATTGGTCTAATGGTTCGTAGAGCCATGACAAGGGTTTAAACTAGTTAGAGGTTGCGGGTTCAAAACTCGCCTAATGCCACCAACTCATCTTCTTTATTTTTGGCACTTCTTTTTATGGAAAAATTCCATAAAAATATCTAAAAATTCCAGATAAATCCTAGGATATTTCTAAATTTTTTGAGAAATTTTTTTTTTGGGCTTTACAATCCCCCATACCTTATAAAAAGTTCGTCCTCGAACTTAAAACAACTCTGGATATTTCTGTCTCATGCTGTCCTCTGGTTCCCAGGTTGCCTCTTCTACTCTGTGATTTTGCCATATGACTTTCACTAATGGTACCTCCTTGTTTCGTAATTTCTTAACTGCTCGGTCTATTATCTGAATAGGCCGACTATCATAACTGAGATCTTCGCGAACTTGTACCGTCTGTGGCTCTATTACCTGGGTGGCATCTGGGATATGCTTCTTCAGCATGGAAACATGAAATACATTGTGGATAGCTGACATCTCCTAAGGTAGCTCTAACTCATAAGCTATTTTGCCAACTCTTCTAGTGATGGGGTATGGTCCTACATATCTGGGACTTAGCTTGCCCTTCTTCCCAAAATGCATTACTCCCTTCATGGGAGCCACTTTGAGGAATACTGAATCCCCAACTTCAAACTCTAATGGTCTGCGCCGTGTATCAGCATAGCTCTTCTGGCGGCTCTGAGCTGTTTCTATCCTCTGGCGGATCTGCTGTATGGCTACGGTGGTATCATCTATAAGATCTGTCTGTAGGCCTAACTCTTGCCTCTCACCACCCTCGTACTAGCAGATAGGAGATCTACACCTCCGCCCATATAAAGCCTCATAGGGTGCCATGCCGATAGTGGCCTGATAACTATTGTTGTAGGCGAATTCTGCTAAGCACAGGTATCTGCACCAATTGCCCTTGAAATCTAGAGCACAAGATCTGAGCATATCTTCTAGTACTTGATTAACTCTCTCTGTCTGACCATCTATCTGAGGATGGAAAGCTGTGCTAAACTTCAGTTTGGTGCCTAGTGCTGTCTGTACGCACTCCTAGAAGTGTGAAGTGAACCTACTGTCCCTATCTGAGATGACAGTCCTAGGGACCCCATGTAGTCTGACGATCTCCTTGATGTATAACTGAACTAGCTGTTCCATGGAATAGGAGATCCTGATAGCTAGGAAGTGGGCAGACTTAGTCAATCTGTCAACTATTACCCAGATCACATCATATCCATTCGTTGTTCTCGGTAGTCCCACTATAAAATCCACGGAAATATCTTCCCATTTCCATTCTGGAATCTGGATAGGCTGCAGAACTCCTCCTGGTCTCTGATGTTCTGCCTTGACCCTTTGGCATGTCAGACAGGTACTGACATATCTGGAGATGTCTCTCTTCATCCCAGGCCACCAAAAACGTCCCCTGAGGTCTTGGTACATTTTGGTGGAACCAGGATGCATCGCATAAGGAGATCCATGTGCGTCCTCTAGGATCTTCCTTCGGAGCTCTTCTTGGTTCGGAACCCATAAGCGGTCACCGTAGTACAGTGTCCCATTATCTGATAGGCGAAATTCTCCATTTTCGGCTTCTGCTATCCCCTGCTTGATTTTCTGAAGGTCAGGATCTTGATCCTGTGCTGTCTGGATGTCTTCAATCAGGGTGGACACTAATGTCAAAGTGGAGAGCTGCCCAACTAAAATTTCTAGTCCGAACTCTGATAACTCTTTCCGAAGGGGCTGTGACATCGTGGACAAAGCTAGTAGGGTGGCACTAGATTTTCTGCTAAGTGCATCTGCCACCTTATTAGCTTTACCTGGATGGTAGAGGATGTCGATGTCATAATCCTTGACTAGCTCAAGCCACCTGCGTTGTCTCATGTTCAGATCCTTCTGAGTAAAGAAATACTTTAGACTCTGATGATTTGTGAAAATCCTACACTGAGCTCCGTATAAGTAATGCCTCCAAATCTTGAGAGCGAACACTACTGCAGGTAGCTCAAGGTCATGGGTAGGGTAATTCTTCTCATAATCCTTGAGTTGTCAAGAGGCATAGGCAATAACCTTGCCATTCTGCATCAGCACTGCTCCAAGTCCTAATTTAGACGCATCGCTATATATGTCAAAGCTGTCAGTGGTCTCTGGAAGAGTCAGGATGGGAGCACTAGTCAATCTTCTCTTTAATTCTGTAAAGCTGTTCTCGCAGTCCTCTGTCCACTGAAACTTTCTATTCTTTCTGGTAAGAGCTGTCAGTGGGGAGGCTATTCTGGAGAAATTCTCTACGAACTTCCTGTAGTAACCGGCTAGACCCAGAAAACTTCTGATCTCACTGGCATTCTTCGGTCTGATCCAGTTACTTACTGCTTCTATTTTGCTGGGGTCTACCATCACCCCTTCCTTGGAGATGATGTGACCTAGAAAAGACACCTGATCGAGCCAGAATTCACATTTTGAGAATTTTGCATACAGCTGGCTCTGCTGAAGGATCTGCAATACTGTCTGAGATGCTCAGCATGTTCCTCCTGAGTTCTTGAGTAGATAAGAATGTCATCAATAAAGACGATGACAAACTTATCTAAGTACTCCCTGAATACTCTATTCATGAGGTCCATAAATGTCGCTGGAGCATTTGTGACCCCAAAAGACATGACTACAAACTCATAGTGCCCATATCTGGTTCTGAAAGCTGTCTTGGGAATATCACCCTCTCTGACTTTGACCTGGTGATAGCCGGATCTCAAATCTATCTTTGAGAAGTCTGTGGATCCCTTTAGCTGATCGAACAAATCATCGATCCTGGGTAGAGGGTACCGGTTCTTAATGGTGACTTGATTCAAAGCTCGGTAATCTATACACAGGCGCATGGACCCGTCTTTCTTCTTCACGAACAACACTGGAGCTCCCCATGGTGAATGACTAGGGCGGATGAAGCCCTTGTCGAGCAGCTCCTGTAGTTGCTCCCAAAGTTCTCTTAATTCTGCTGGAGCCATACGGTATGGTGCTTTTGAAATGGGGTTGGTACCTGGAATGAGCTCTATCTCAAACTCTATCTCCCTGTCTAGTGCTAAGCCTGGTAACTCGTCAGGGAAGACTGCTGGGTAGTCACATACCACTGGGACCTCTTCTAGCTTTTGGTCCTTGACTTGTTCGGCATGGACTACATGTGCTAGAAATCCAGCACATCCTGCACTCAGTAGTTTCCGTGCTTTCATGGCGGAGAGAAATTTCTTGGCCTTCTTCTTCGGTTCTCCGATGTATTCAAACTGCTCTCCTGCCTCTGGTTGGAATACGACTTTCCTTTTTTGGCACTCTATAGAAGCGCCGTATTTGCTCAGGAAGTCCATCCCAAAAATGACATCATAGTCGGACATATTCAGTATTACCAGATCACAGTAAAGCTCTCTGTCTGAAATGCCGACTGGTATGGCACGGAGCCAGAGCGTAGATGCCATGATGTCTCCGGAGGGCAGAGTAGTCAGGAACTGACCACTAAGTACATCTAGAGGTACTGTTAGTTTTTCGGCGAATGTCCTGGATACATATGAATGGGTTGCCCCAGTATCGAAAAGTACAGATGCATGCAGGTTTAAAATACTAATCTGACCTGTAACAACTGTAGAGGCAGTGGCTACATCCTCTCTGGTCAGTGAGAAAACCCGTGCATTGGTAGTAGTTGGTGGAGCTTCTAATTTGCCTTGACTGATCTGAGGACCCTCTAGTGCAGTCTGCATCAGGTGAAGCTGGGCCGACTTACCTCCATACTGAATAGGCTGTGGGGGAGGTAAGTTGGCCTTGTTAGGGCATTGCTTGGCCATATGCCCTTCCTGACCACAGGTGTAGCACCCTCGTTGCCCAGGCGGCAGACTCCTGAGTGCTGTCTCCCACAGTGGAACAAGTGGGATACTTGGTTTGCTTATTGGCTGGCTCCCCTTTCGGATTGTTCCACTGCTTTCTTTGCCTTGTTTCTTTCCTTTCCAGTTAGAGTTGGAGCCCTAGGGTTTCTGAGTTCCTGTGCTACTGCCTTGGCCCTTATTCTCTGTCACGACTGTCTTCTGCCGCGCATGCTGTTCAGGTAATGCTCGGTGATCAGAGCACTGCTCACTAGTTCTCTGAGGTTTGCGGCCTAGGACGCCGCTGGCCACATTCAGTGCTATCTCTGGCCTTAGCATTCTTGAGCATTAGCCTGACTCGCTCTCGTTCAGTGCTGACTAATTCGGGACACAGACGAGCCAACCTGTTGAATCTCTTCACGGCTTCCTCTACTGATAGGTTGCCCTGCCGAAATTCCAGTGAACTCATCGTAGTGGCGGTTTGTGACCCGCATGTGGAAGAATTCTTCAAAGAACTCTTCTTCAAAGCTAGCCCAGGTCATCTGATTGACTGGGCATTTTATCTTGATACGTCCCACCACATACGTGCGTCTCCGGCTAGGCAGAAGGAGGCGCACTTCACTTTCTCATGCTCTGGCCAGTCTAGGAGCTCCATGGTACTCTCTAGGTCTTGAACCAAGCTTGGGCATCCATGGTTCACTGGTGCCTGAGAAGGTCCTGGCTTGATCTTCTGCCACTGGATCAGATAAGCTTCCCTTTTTGCCCCTGTTGCTGGGGCTACTGGCATGTCTGGTGGGATCGGCACCACAGGTGGAACCTCCGTCACTATCGGCGTCTCCACCTGGGGCTCTGGGGTAACAGTGGGAGTAGCCTGCTGATTAGCTGTTAGAGCAGCAATTACTTGCTGCTGTTCCGCTACTTGTCTCTATAGTTGTGCTACTACCTCTGTCAGGTCCGCTGGAGGCAACGAGTGGTCTGCCTCCTGCTGAGGCTCAGTAACTGGTGCTCTTCAAGCTGAGCGTCCTCTTGCCATTATCTAAAAGAGAGGAGGATCATACAATTCATATTTTAATTCTAAAACATGCTATCAGATATAAACTAAGGTATTAAACATGCTTCCGTTAACTGTAAACAAGAACTGGCTAGAAAACAGATAGCATGAATAACATGAAAATACTATAAATCTGAAAGCAAGAAAATATAGTAATGTGAGAGATACTCTTACTTAGAAGCTGCAGGTCTGATGCTGATGTGTGTGAGGAGGAAAGATGGAACTTGCTCTGATACCACTCTGTAACGACCCGCCTTCTGGTACTAAGCTTAAGGCGGATCGCTACTACTAACTGGCTGATTATGATTTCTATAATAAAAACTGGGAGAATTTTAAAAATTCTTATTTACTATTTACTGAACTAACAATTCATAAACATATTGAAAGTACTAACTAGCCCAAAATAAAGCAAAACTTTTATTTTATTATCTTGGCAGGATTCGATCCCCCAACCTCTGCGTTGCATGGCTAAAGCACTAACCAGCTGCTCTACCAATTTTGTTTTACACAGTACCAGTCGACTGCTATATGCCAGTCGACTGGTCGGGCCACAGAATGTTCTGTGCCCGATACCAGTCGACTGGTATTTTCCCAGTTGACTGGTGTAGTTCTGAAATTCCAGTTTTCAGATTTCTAGATTTTTACCAAATTGAGCCACAATGTATACCAAATATCATATCTAACAAGTAGAATGACATAAATAAAGTTCCACGACCATTCTAGTAGGCATTTATTACACGTTTTTGGAGGGTTTCTAGCATGTATAGCAACTAGAAATCACAAAAACGACATGTAAAAGCATAACATGAATGTGCCAAGTTCGTATCAACTTCTTATTGAAACTATTCTGTATTCCTATCTAAAGGCATCCTTAGCTACTACATGTCATTCCATATGATGCATTAATCTTAGAACAAGCATATCTTAAGTATTTAGCATGTAGATCAAAAGTATCAAGTTCTTACTCATAAAGCGTAAACATGGGTATAAATTACCCTATCACAAGTAAATGA